>CM063162.1:672500-943713 GCA_031885435.1 Passerculus sandwichensis
AAATAACGCTCCATAATGCTCGATAATGCTAAATAACGCTCCATAATTCTAAATAACACTCCATAATGCTAGATAACGCCCGATAGTGCTAAATAATGCTCGACAGTGCTCCAGAATGCTCCAGAATGCTAAATAATGCTCAATAACGCTCAATAACGCTCCATAATGCTCAATAACGCTCCATAATGCTAAATAATGCTCCATAATGCCAAATAATGCTCCATAATGCTCAATAACGCTCAATAACGCTCCATAATGCTAAATAACGCTCCATAATGCTAAATAACGCTCCATAACGCTCAATAACGTTCCTTGCCTCGCCATTTTCCCCTCCCCAGCCGAGAAGCGCAAAAATCAGAGTTTGAACTGCACAGCACTGGGGTAGAGCGGGGATTTTTTATTTTTTTTTTTATCACTCCCTTCTGCCTTTTTTATCTGTAATATCCGATATTGCTGATTCCCCTTTGGATTTTTATCTGAAATATCAGATAATTCTGATTTCCCTTCCTCTTTTCTTAACCTGAAATATCAGACATTTCTGATTTCCCTTCCACTTTTTAAATCTGAAATATCAGATAGTTGTGATTGTCCTCCCTCTTTTTATCTAAAATATCAGGAAGGGACCAAAAAAAAAAAAAAACCTTAACATTTTGTAGTGTTATTTCTCTTTTACTGGCGGGTAATAAAAGACAAATAACGCTATGGCCCTGATGGTTTGACTTCTATTATTCAAGGGATTTTTACTTTTATTACTCACTGAACTCTCCTCGCCCTGATATTTTGACTTTTTTTATTTACGTTACTGCTATTGCCATAAACAACAATATTTTTCTGATATTTTTACTTTAATTGTTTCTATTACTTCTATTACCATAAATACTAATATTTTACTGATATTTTTATTTTATTATTCAGTGAATTCACCTCACCCTGGTATTTTTACTTTTCTTATGTATATTATTTTATTACGATAAGCAACAATATTTCACTGATATTTTCATTTTATTATTCAGCGAATTCGCCTGATACTTGCCATTTTATTCTTTATATAGCTTTAATTTTGGGATATTTTTCCCAGGTATTTTTTGGGGGTGCGAAGAGGTTTTGGGGTGAATCCTGAAGGTTTCGGGGGGGTCCCGGGGGGTTTCGGCCGCAGCCCGGCCGTGAACTTGGTGTGAAGCGAGCTCTGCTGGCTGCTCGGGGGCGTTACAAGCCAGCCCAAAAAACCCCAATCCCACCCTAAAAAAATCCCTTTTTTTGTCCCAAAATCACCAGCCAATGTCCGAGCCCAAACCCCCAGCACTGGGGTTTGTGTGGACCCCAGAGGCGGATAAATAAATGAGAAATACATATAAATAAATGAAATATAGATATAAATAAATGAAATGTATATTTAAATAGATGAGCTAGATATTTATATATATGAGATATAGATATTTATATATATGAGATACAGATATTTATATTTCTGGCCGGGCTGTATATATCCTGCACATGTTAAAAAGAGATAAATCACAAAAAAAAAAACCCAAAAAAACCGCTAAAAAAAGCCCAACCTGCCCTTCTTTCAACGCTGGCTGTCAAAACAGTTTCTTTGCGGGGCTATTTAGGGAAACAGGACACGGGAAAAGCGCGGCGGGCTGGACACCTCGCGAGTGAAGTTATCAACCTCCTTCCAAATGTCATTTATTTCACCCCAGACGGGGGGGAAACGGGCAAAGAGCGGCTCGGAAAGGAAATTTCGCGGGGCTGGGAAGGGATCCCAGAGAGGAGGAGCTCGAAGCCAGAAAAGTCATTTTTGGGTTTTTTTTGTTTTTTTTTTTTTTTTTTTGTATATTGGGAGGTGTTCGTGAGGAGGAATTGAAATGAGGGGTTTGGGTTGGTCGGTTGTTGTAAAATGGGGAGAGGGAAAAATAGGGGGAAAAATGGGAAAAAATAGGGGGAAAGGGGAAAAAATACGGGAAAAGGGGGAAAAGAGAGAAAAGAAGGGGGAAAAGAGGGGGAAGTGGGGGAAAAGGGGGATAAAAGGGGAGAAGGGCGAGAAATAGGGGGAAAGTGGGAGAAAAATTGAAAAATTGGGGGAAAAGGAAAAAAAGGAAAGAAAAGGAGGGAAGGGGGGAGAAAAGGGGTGAAATGGGGGAATAATGAGGAAAATATGAGGGGGAAAAGGAAAAATAGGGAAAAATAGGGGGGGAAGGGGGAAAAGGGACGATAAAAAGGGAGGGGAAAGGGGGAAAAATGGGGGAAAAGAAGGAAAAAATAGAGGAAAGGGGGAAAAAACCTGAAAATCAGAGGGAAAAGAGGGGGGTGAAGGGAAAAATAGGGGGATAAAATGTAAAAATGGGGGGAAAGATAAAAAATAATCCAAAAGGGGAGGGGTTGGGGCCGGTGGGAAGGCAGGAGCAGCTCGGAGCAGGAGCGATTCCTCAGGCTGGAATTGCTCTGTGGGGGAGGGAAAGGTTCCTTTGGGAGGTCACGGCGGGGCTGTGCTCGGCCGGGGGAATCGGGATAAATAATCGGGATAAATAAAATAATCGGGATAAATAAAATAATCGGGGTAAATAAAATAATCGGGGTAAACAAAGTGAAATTCAGGAATTGCAGCCCGGGCTCTCTGAGCTTTGGCGCTGTGGTAATAAAAATAAAAGGAATTAAAAATAAAGGGGGGGCAAAGAAGGAGGAGGGGGAAAGGAAAAAGAGAAGGGGAAAAAGGAAAGGGGGCAAAGGGGGAAAAAAAGAAAGGGGAGAAAAAATGAAAAGAGGGGGAAAGGAAAGGGGGGGAAAAGAAGGAAAGGATGGGGAGGAAAAATGGAGGAAAAAGAAGAAAGGGGAAAAAGAAATAAAGGGAAGAAAAAGTGAAAAAGGGGAGAAAAAGAAGAAGGAAAGGGGGAAGGCAGAAGGGAGAAAAAAACAGAAAAGGTGGGGAAGGAGAAAAGGGGGGAAAAGGAGAAGAGGGGAGGGAAAGGAAGAGGGGGAAGAAAGGAGGACGGGGAAGAAAAAAGGGGGAAAGCAGGAGAAAAAAAGCAGAAAAAGAGGGGAAAAAAGAAGGAGGAAGGGGAGAAAAACAGAAGAGAGGGGAAGAGAAGGAGGAAGGGGGGGATAAAAGCAGAAAAGAGGGAAAAAAGAAGAAGGGGAGGGAAAAGAAAGAGGAGGGGACGGAAAAGAAAGAGGAAGGAGGAAAAAAGCAGAAAAAGAGGAAAAAAGAAGGAGGAAGGGAGGGAAAAGAAGGAGGAAGGGGAGGGGGAAAGCAGAAAAGGGGGAAAAAAGAAGGAGAAGGGGAGGAAAAAGCAGAAAAGGGTGAAAAATAAGGAGGAGGGGATGGGGAAAACAGAAAAAAAGGGGGGGAAAAGAGGGAGGAGAGGGGGGAATAAAGGAGCAGGGGGGGAATTTGCGATCGCTGCCCAGACCCAGCCCATCGCTGCTGCTCTTGCTGTCCCTGCATCGGAGCTCGGGCCCTCCCCCTCCCTGCCACCACCGCGGGCAGTTTCGCTCCGCTGGCAACAACAAAAAAGGCCAAAAAAGCCCCAAAAAGGCCGCGCTGGAGGCGCTGCGGGCCCGCGGAGCTGCCCCGGCCCCGCTCGGGCGCTGCGGGCCCGGCGCTGACCTCGGCGTGATCCCGCGATGAATTATTGATGAGATATGAGCTCCGATTGCTGCTCAGAATGCAAACCCCATTATGCTGTTCAAATGGCGATTTAATCGTTTAGAATAGCTCTGGTGCGCTTTTTTTTTTTTTACTGTTTTTTTTTTTTTCCTTAGCGCTCTCTCCCCCCTCTCTCTCCCCTCGCTCTTTCTCGCCCGCCTCATTTGTGCCCCTTCGTTTTCATTTAATTCTCTTAATTAAATGCTGTAACGGGTTTTTTTTTGGGTGTATAAAATGAGGCGGAGTTACCTCGGCTTTGGTGGGGTTTTTCCGGGATTTTTTCTGGGGGGGTTTAGTGCCAACCGAGGCTTCCTCTGTGGAATTTTTTCGGGTGGGAGGAAATTCTAATCTTATTTGAAATTTTAATTTCTAATTCTAATTTTAGTTGGAATTTAATGTCACACCTCACCTAGCGAGCGGGGAAAGGCCTAAACAGCGCGAAAGCTCAAAAAAAAAAAAAATCCCTTTAAAAATAAAAATAAAATAAATCAATGACATTCAAGATGGCCTCAGCACGGCATTACAACCTCGAGCTGCTTTTTGCACCCCCGAACCTCACAAATTCACCCCTTCATCCCAAATTTTTGCTGAATAAACCCCGAAATTGAATTTTATGAGCGAAATTTCTCCTTTTTTTCCCCTTTCAGCAGCACCCTGGGCATGTGGGGCCCTTCCTGCCCAGTCCCCCAATAAAGGCAGCTTGATGAGGGTTTTAATTAATCCAGATCCTCATTTGGGCTCTGGCAGCCTGGGGAACCTTGGGTTTGGGGCAGAAAATGATGATTTAGGGGTGTTTTTCCCCCTTTAAATCCCCGGTGATGACAGGAAAGCTTCAGGGTGAACACGCAGGACAAGGGGACGGAAAAAAGGGGAATTTGTTATTATGGGACTTTTTAGGGACAGAAAAAGGGAATTTGTTATAATGGAACATTTTAGGGACAGAAAAAGGGGAATTTGCTATAATGGGACTTTTTAGGGACAGAAAAAAGGGGGAATTTGCTATAATGGGACTTTTTAGGGACAGAAAAAGGGGAATTTGGTATAATGGGACTTTTTTAGCGACAGAGCCAGGTGAGCTCACAGGGAGGGTCCTCACTTGGTAGTTTTGGGGCAAAAATCCCCAAATTTCAGCACTGGGTGTTCACAGAACTCTAAACCCCGAGGTTTCCCCACCTGGAGCAGGAAACCTTGGCACAAACATTCGATTTTCACCCCAGAACTTCCCTGCCCTGACAATAAATCGCGCTGTGTCTGTCCTGTGCTCTGCAGCTGCGGAAGGAGCGATTGTCCCGTGCCTGACGTGTGCCATGGGAGCGGCAGAAAGGATGAAAAATGCCCAGGAAAATGCAAATCCCCGCCTACCTGCACGGTCAGAGCTGCGCTTTCCTGTTTACTCTGCTCACGCTTCCTTTCGCACCCAAACGGGCGGGGTTTTTGGGGTTTTTTTTTTTGTTTTTGTGGTCGGAATTCATTTTTTTCCTTTAAAAAAAGGAAGCCTGGGCCGAGCCCATGACCCCGCGCAGGGTGGAAAATGGGAGACGGTGACACCTCACAGGAAGAGGGAGGTTTGGCAGAGAAAAACACAAAAAAACCATAACAAACCCCAAATAAATACCTAAAACCGCAATTTATTAGGAGGAAAACCTCCATGAACAGCCCCAGAATGGTGCAGGTGGAAATCAGAGTTCTGGGGTGGGGTGGGGTGGAAATTCCAGCTGGGATGCTCCAGGCAAGGGGACAGCACAGGGTGGGACCTGTGGTCACCCCAGCAAGGAGATCATACCATGGCTGAAAACCCCACTGGGAAATCCCACTGAAAAAATCCCATCGATAAAAACCCTATTGGGAAAGTATACTGAAAAATCCCATAGATAAAACTCCACTGAAAAGCTCCACTGAAATATCCCATAGTTAAAAATCCACTTTAAAATCCCATAGCCAAAAACCCCATTGGAAAACTCCACTGAAAAATCCCATGGCTAAAACACCCCTGAAAAACGCCATCCCTAAAAATGCCATTGGAAAACCCCATTGGAAAACTCCAATGAAAAATCCTACAGCTGAAAACCCTACTGGGAAACTCCACCGAAAATCCCATAGATAAAAAACCCATTGGAAAACTCCATCGAAAATCCAATAGGTAAAAACTGAATTGGAAAAGTCTATTGAAAAATCCCATAGCCAAAAACTCCACTGAAAAATCCCATAGCTAAAATTCCACTGAAAAATCCCATAGCTAAAATCTCCACTGAAAATCCCATAGATAACAACACCGTTGGAAAACTCCACTGAAAAATCCCATAGTAAAAACACCCCACTGAAAAATCTCACAGCTAAAATTCCACTACAAATCCCACTGAAATATCCCACAGCTAAAAATCCCATTGGAAAACTCCACTGAAAAATCCCATAGATAAAATTCCACTGAAAAATCCCATAACTAAAAACCCCACTGGAAAACTCCACTGACAATCCAATAGGTAAAAACTCAGTTGAAAAACCCTATTGAAAAATCCCATAGCCAAGAACGCCATTGAAAAATCCCATGGCTAAAAATCCCATTGGAAAACTCCACTGAAAATCCAATAGGTAAAAACTCAATTGGAAAACTCTATTGAAAAAAATCCCATAGCCAAAAAACCCCACTGGGAAATCCCGTAGATAAAAATCCCACTGGAAAACTCCACTGAAAAATCCCATGGCTAAAAACCCCATTGGCAAATCCCATAGCTAAAAACCCCATAGCTAAAACTCCACTGAAAAATCCCATAACTAAAAACCCCATCGGAAAACTCCACTGAAAAACCCCACAGCCAAAAACTCCACTGAAAAATCCCATGGCTAAAAAATCCCATTGGAAAATCCCATAGCCAAAAACCCCATTGGGAAACCCCACAGCTAAAATTCCGCTGAAAAACCCCAAAGCTAAAAACACCACTGGGAAATCCCATAGATAAAAACCCCATTGGGAAAGCCCATATCCAAAAACCCCATTGAAAAATCCCATATCTAAAAACTCCATTGTAAAATCCCATAGCTAGAACCCCACAGAAAAACCCCATTGCCAAAAACCCCATTGCAAAATCCCATATCTAAAAATCCCATTGAAAAACCCCACAGTTAAAAACCCCCACTGAAAAACCCCAGAGTTAAAAACCCCATTGAAAAATCCCATTGCCAAAAACCCCATTGAAAAATCCCTTATCTAAAATTCTCATTGGAAAACCCCATATCTAAAAGCCCCATTGAAAAACCCTATATCTAAAAATCTCACAGATAAACCCCACAGTTAAAAACCCCACAGAAAAACCCCATAGCCAAAAACCCCACTGGGAAAATTCAAAATTCTGCTTTTTCCCCCTCAAAACCCCAAATTTGCTGCGGCAACGAGATGGTTCAAGGGCTAAAAACCCCAAATTGTGGCTCCTGTGGGGTGAGCGGGTTTGGGAGGGAAGTTTGTCCAGAAATACCCAGAAAATGCAATTTTGGGAGTGGGGATGGACGGACGGACGGACGGACGGACGGACGGATGGATGGATGGATGGATGGACGGCCCATGGAATTTTGGGAACACGAGGATTTTGGGGTCCAGGCACATGCCAAACACCCACGAAAGCCAAGATTCGGGATCAGATTTAGGATCAGGAAAATTCAATTTTTAACCCCAGAAGGGACAGGAGGGTGAAGAAGGAGGAGGCCACCACTGATCCCACCCCAACAGCACCAAACCGCCCCAAAATCGGGGATAAATCATCAATTCTGAGGCCAAAATCCCCTTCGAACAGCGACTCCGCCCGAATCCCACAAATATCTTCATTCTCCCTTGGGAAAAACCCCAAATTCCCGAATTTCCAGAGCTGGGGGCCCAGACCCGAGTTCTGCTGTGGGGCCGGAGATTTTGGGAGCCACATGGAGCAGGAGAGGGAAAACAGCCCGAGGGAGGGAAAACGATCTCCAAAGTGTGCGAAAATGGGGAAAAAACACAAAAAGTACCAAAAGAGACGGACATGTGTCCACCAAATGTGGCGAGGGTGAGAAAAGGGAGAAAGAAAAGGAAAAACAAAACAAAAAAAAAGGGGGGGGGGGAAGCAAAGTTTTCTGTGAATCCCAGAAAATCCTCAGCCAACTTCGGCTCCGAGTTCATATTTTAAATTTAATTCGATTTTTACGGAGGGAGGAGCCGCCTCAGGTGTGAGGATGCCACAACTGATCTTCCCAAAAAACCCCCCAAAAATCCCCACAGCAGCATCTCCAAGCTGGAAATTTTGGGGTTTTTCCCTTTTTTTTTGCTCTACCTGCCCAAATTCTGCGGGGCCACCTGCCCGGCTCTGCCCCTGACCCAGAATTTTCCCGAATTTTGTGGTTTTTTGGCAGTGAAGGGAGAGGGGAAAGGCGGCTCTGGGGGCTCCATATGCGGGAGCAGCAGCTCCCGGGATTATTTATTATTTTTCTGTAGCGCTCGGAGCCGCAGACACAAGAGTGGTCATTCAGGGTCTCCAGATGGCAGGGACGGAGCGCGGAAATGCGAGGACACCCGATCCTGGTCAATGTCTGCGCTTGGGCGGGGGGAGGAAACCCGAGAGGGAAAGGAAAAAAGCAAAAAAAAAAGCAAAAAAAAAAAAATAGGCCTGAGGCAAAAAAAAAAAAAAAAAAAAAAAAAATCACAAAAAATCAGCAAAGCACAAAAAAAAAAAAAAAAAAAAAAAAAAAACCAAATAAATGAAATAAACCCCAAACGGCCCAAGCAGCAGAGGGGAGGTGGGAGGAAGAGGAGGGAAAAGCGGATTTTTCTGGGCGAGCAGGTGAAGAGGGCCGGGAGGGAAGGTGAGAGCTGCATTGAAATGCAAATGTGCCCTCCGAGGGACAGCGCCAGCCCCAAACTTGGCCTCGCGTCCCCGCCAGGGCTTGCAGACGGGATTTTCAGCAATTTTCCACCGATTTTCACCGATTTTTTCTCATTTTTTTCACCGATTTCCCCCCATTTTCCACCCCGAGTTCCCAGGCCGGCCTGGGAGCTGGGATGCAAACCCCTCCTCAAAAATCAGCGTTAAAACTCCCAGAGTCGAACCAACCCCCGCCAACGCTCCAAACCATAACATTTTTGGGGGGGTTTTTTTGCGTTTTTTCGGTTTGTTTTCAAAGCAGAGAATATTCGAGGACTTACTCGGAGCGCTGCAGTCCATGGGACCCGCGCAGCAGCGTTTATCTCTCATCTGGAAAAGCGCTCACCCACCGCCGCCCCCGACGAGGCACGGCGAGCAGTTAAAGTGTCACTTAACATTCTGGAGAATGTGAAATATATTGTACATTGTCAACTCCCCAAAACCATAAAACTAACTTTATGGACCTCACGTGACTTTTGAGAGCCAGTGAGGGGTATCTGAGCCGGGCTCCGGGCGATTTTTACGATCTAACTTCGAGATAAAACCCCCCCCGTCCATTTGACATCTAAAATGTCACCGCCACTTTTGGGAGAGTTTGCTATCGGTAAAAAAAAAAAAAAGGGGGGGGGGAAAGGAAAAAAAAAATATTAGGGAAAAAAAATTACCAAAGGGAAGGCGAGCAAACGGTTTGGGACCTGACAGTCCACTTCACATCCCTCTCAAAATCACTTAAGGAGTCCCCAAACAGTGGCAGAGATTAAGTTTGGTAAGTTCCGAGCTCAACTTTCCGCGGCTGCGGAGGTGCCAGAGGCGTCGCGCCGAGCTCGGCTTTGGTCCGGGCTTTGCTGGGCCGGCCCAGGGTTGGATTTGGGCCGGGCGCGGGGTTTGGCAGCCGCGGGTTCCGTGCTAAACCCGGGACTGAGCGGTAAAACCGGGACTGAGCGGTAAAACCGGGATTGAGCGGTAAAACCGGGACTGAGCGGTAAACCCGGGACTGAGCGGTAAAACCGGGACTGAGCGGTAAACCCGGGACTGAGCGGTAAAACCGGGACTGAGCGGTAAACCCAGGACTGAGCGGTAAAACCGGGACTGAGCGGTAAACCCGGGACTGAGCGGTAAAACCGGGACTGAGCGGTAAACGCGGCCAGGAGCAGCGGCAGAGCTCGGTTTTGGCCAGGGATAATCTGATTGATAATCCCGGACTAACAAACGCCCGCTCTGCGCTGCTCGGCGCGGCCTTTGGCACCTCTGCGCGTTGAAATTGGAATTTTGGGGGCGATTTTCGCTGGCCGAGCATCCCCGCAAGGCTCGGGAGGGAAAGGAGCGTTGGAGGAGCAAAATTCGCTTTGGCCGAGGCGTTTTGGGAGTATTCTCTGCGGTTTTGGGGTGATGCTTGCGTTGGAGCCCCGCGCGGTGCTGGCATTTGGCATTTGGGGCAGATTTTGGGCGGATTTTGGGGGTTTTGAGGCTGAGGAGCCGCGGGGCACCTGGCGCGTTTGGGTTTCGGAGGGGTCAGAGGGGGTAAAGACGCGACTGGGAGCCTTTGTGAGTCGGGGAAAACGTTTATTTGAGTTCGAGTAAAGCTACAAACAAATACAAAAAGCTGCTTGGCCAAGAACTACCCGGCTGCGAGACATGACAGATGCCATTTTTACACAGAACACCGCATTCACTCTGCCCACTACGACCCGGCTATTACTCACGGCAGAAATATTTCTAATATTTACAAACACCAGAGCACTCCAGCGTCGCTCTCTCCGCTTTTGTACATTTTTCTTTTTTTTTTTTTTTTATTTTTTCTCTTTTTTCCCCTTTTTTTTTAATTTTTTGAGTTATTAATTATAGGCATTATTATCAATTTTTAATAGTGAAGTTCACCCACGTCTAAAGAGTACGCCTTGGAATGAGGCTGGGATGAGAAATCCTGGCCTGGAGTTTGGACTAAAACACAGACTGGACAATTTTAAGACAGAAAGATACAAGAGCTGCTTCTTTTTTTTTTTTTTTTTTTTTTTTTTTTTTTTTTTTTCCAATTTTTTTTCCATTTTTGTTGGGTTTTTTAAAGACTTTTTTTTTCTGCGACTGTAGTGCAGGAACCCCCGATTTTCGCTTAGGCAGAGAAAAACTCACCCAAGAGCAGGAAACTCGGATAAAAAGGGGAAGGTGGGGAAAATTAAAATAAAATTTTAAAAAATAAGAAAATCCCAACAAATAAAGCAAGAACCGTATCTGTTCTGGATTCATAAATAAGTTATCACATTCAAGGGCTCACAGAACACATGCCAGCTTTCCAGAAAGCACCAAGAGAGCACGGACACACACATTTAGAAGAACAACGAGAGCAGGAGGAGCATCTGGAAATAAAATTTAATCTTTTTTTTCCTCGTTTTTAGACAAACAAACAACAAAAAAAAATAAGAACTTCCAGCAGGGAGCTCAGTCCCGGGCTGAGGGCACCCCCAGGAGCTGCTTTGGGCAGGAACCAGCCCCGAAGGTGCCTCGCTGCTCCGTCCCCCCGAACTGCGATCTGCCCATCCTTCCTTTATTTCATTACTCGCTCGGGGGTTTCGCTGTGGTTTTGGGGTTGTTTTGTTTTTGTTTTTTTTTTTAATTTATATTTTTTTTTTCCTCCTTCCTCTTCGCCTCCCGCTCGTTTCGCCCCCGGATTTTTTGGCCGGCGAGCTCAGGGCTGGAAGGCGCTGCCGGCCGAGGCCAGGCTCATGCTTTTCAGTTTGTTGTCCTTCTTCCACTTCATGCGGCGGTTCTGGAACCAGATTTTGATCTGGCGCTCGGAGAGGCAGAGCGCGTGAGCGATCTCTATCCTCCTCCTGCGGGTGAGATATCTATTGAAGTGGAATTCCTTCTCCAACTCCAGCGTCTGGTAGCGAGTGTACGCTGTCCTCGCCCTCTTTCCGTCTGGTCCGGTCATGTCTGGGTAACACGGACAACAGCGGGGTTGGGGTTTGCTCTTTCTGCTCGCATTCCACCTATTTTCCATCTATTTTCCACCTATTTTTTAATTCCAAGCCTATTTTTCGCGCTTTTTTTAGTTTTTTTTTTTTTTTAAACAGTGGAAAGCTGCGAATTGCCCCCAAATACCAGCACCCCCCCACACACTCCTCTGTCTCGTTTTTCTCCCAGCCCCCCTCGCACACGTGTGGAACCCCCCACCCTCGGCCCCTGCAGACCCCAATTCCCCGCTCGGGGTCCGTCATTTACAGCTCTGGGCATCGCTGCCCTTCCCGTGCTGTTCCCTGGCAGATTTGGGGCACAAAACGGGGAATTGCGCTCGAAGCGGGGCTGGGGGGCGGCTCTGCCCCTCCCGGGGGTCTCCCGGTGCCTTTGGGGGTCTGGCAAGGGCAGCTCGGCGGGGACGAGCCCAGAAGAGCGGGGCAGGACGAACTGCGAGCCCCATCCGCGCCTCCAGCTCCGTTTTAACGCTCAATTCTCCCCTTTTCACCCCAAACAACACCCCCCGGCCTCGGATTTTAAATTACCTTTCTCCCACCACCCGCACGGTACCGAGAGCCTGGGGAAAAGCGCAGGGAGGGCGAAAGGAAAATAAAATCGCCCCCCAGAAAGGCAGAGAGACACACGCAGAGCCCCCCTCGGCAGGCGCCAGAGGCAGCTACGGAGCGAGAAATACAAAAGCAATAAATAGCTGCGATTCTGATCAAAGCGCCTCCGCGGAATAAAGGGAAGGAGAGAGCGGAAAATAAAGCGAGCGGGGCTGGGGGGGAGGGAGAAAAAGGGGGGAAAAAAGAGAAAGGAACAGCGAGGTCGGGTTGGGGGGGGGGGATTGTGCGGCAAAAAAATAAACAAGCACAAGGAGGGAAAAAGAAGGAGCTGTACCATGGCTAATGTGAAGTTTCCTCATCCAAGGGAATATCTGAGGTGCCTGCCCTTCTGTCGCTGCCGTGGAGGTCGCGATGGGCTCTGCCTGCGCTCGGGGGATGCTGCTGCTTATTGGAGTGCCCTCGTCGGCTCCCGAGGACGCGCTGGTCTCGTCTAGTTCTGTGAAATTTGTGTTGGTGCTGCTGGCAGCAGGAGCCGGCTCGGAGGGGGACGGGGCGGGTTTGCCTCCGTGGCTCTCGCTGTTGGAGCAGGGCAGGGAGTCGGGAGAAGATAAGGAGCAGCTGGACGCCTGTCTAAACCTGCTCTCCTGAGCTGGAGAAGGGAAACCGCGGGAGCTCTCGCCCACAGCCCCAAAGTGACTGGAGGAGGCTGAGCGGTTGATGCTAAGGTCCATCCCATTGTAGTTGTAGCCATAAGAGCTGGAATGCATGGTGCTTGAATCTCTGTAAGAACCGTTCATGGAACTGCCGGTCCCATAATTTAGTAACTGATAGTCGGGGCCATTTGGGTAGCGCCCTGAGAACGAGTTTACAAAGTAAGAGCTCATTTGGGTTATTTTGGAGGGCTTGATTTGTGGCTCGTGGTCGTTATAACCCCGTGCTTGACGATTTATGATGTATTAATGAATTATAGCAATGCACTGTACTTCGTTTTTGCTATGTATGCGGCCAAATATGGGGGGAGGGTGGGGGGTGCGTTTGGGCGTCACGTGCTTTTGTTGACCAGTCGTAAATTCTCGCTGATGACCTCAAGAGGTAATTCATGCTCTATGGTTACAAATAATGACGAGCGCGGAGCCGCTTTAGGCCCAAAGTCGCCCCAAATCCGCCGCCGCCATCGCCCCCCGCCTGGGCGGAGCGCGCCACCTGCCGGCCGCGCCGCGCCGCTGCGCCTCGGGGACCCCCCCTTCCTCCTGCTGCTCTCCCAAAAAAAGGGAAAAAAAATTTAAAAATCCCCGTCACCCCCACTGGGGTTCTGTGATTCCGCTCCGTTTTGGTTTTTTGGAAAATAGAAAAATATATTTTAAAGAAGTGAGGAGCGAGGAGAGGGTGCGGCGCGTCCTGCGGGGCCGGGCGCCCCCGGGCTCGGGGTTGTTCTGGAGGAGTCTCGGTGCTGGGAAAGCGCTGGAGAAGTTTGGGATGAGGTTTTGGGTGGCTCGGAGGCCTCTGGGGGGTCCGCAGTTGGAAGGGGTGGCCAGGAGGAGCTGCGGGTGGTTTTGGGGCTGTTTCTCCGTGCGAAAGTCGAGGTTCCTTCAGGCAGGAGCTCGCACCTCAGCTCTGGAGGGGAGAAAAGAAACTCGGGGGGAAAATCGGGTGGGAGAAAGGAAAAAGAGGCGAAATCCGGCCGGTGGAATGGTTGGCAGCGTTTGTTTTTGGGATGTTCCTGCTCCTGAGCATTTCCACGTCCTCTCTGAGCCTTGGGCTGCGCGGGTTTTCCTTCCCGTTTGTTGACCTGCAAGAACATCGGGGAGCAAAAGCGCTTGGAAACTGGGGAGAACGCTGGGAAAGAGCTGGAATTTTTTAGCCATCACTTTCCTCTTTTTCCTCTCCTTCTTCTCTTTCCTCTGTCTCTCTCCTTTTCTCTGTCTCTGTCCTTTTTTCAAATTTTATTTTCCTTTTTTTGTGTTTTTTTTTTTTTTCTTTCCCTCCTTCCGAGGCACTTGAGGAATTTCGCGTGCTCGCCTGCAACTCATTGGGAATTATGCGCCATATTGAAAGTGACATATAATTATAATAATTACGGGCAATGAAAAGCGTGGCAATAATAGTAAATGTCCTACAGCTGTGAAGCTTCTGCGTGAATTGATTTGGAGAGGGGCTGGCACTCACGGCGGCCCGTGGCGCGGGGGGGACGCGCTCCCACCCGGCGCTTTCTGGTGGCCACGGGCCGCTCCCCGCTCGCCTTTTCCAGCCCCGAATCCCCCAGCAGACAACAAAAATAAAAATGATCCTCCGCTCTCATTCCATTCCTCCCCGCGAAGCCGGGGAAAAGTTGGAGATTTCGCGAGAAAATTCCTCAAAACCTTCCCCGTCCCGTCCCCGGCCAAGGCAAGGAGCCGCTGGCCAGAGAAAATAAAAACCTGCCCTTTCCAAGCAGCTCCATTCACGGTTTTCCCACTTTTTTCCTCCCCGGTTTAAACGGGCGCTCATTCCCGGCAATGAGAATTTTTCCTGGGGTGAAATCCTTGGAAACCTGGAATTTTAATTTTTTTTTTTTGCCACATTTCTCTTTGATTTGGGGGCGCGGAGCGGGGGAGCAGATGTTTGAAAGATGCTGGGCAAATGTTAGGTGGCTTTGGCGGATAAATGAGCGCGTATTTTTGCCCGTTTCCTTGATTTATTGTGGAGATGGGAACGGCGTTTCGTCATAACTCTTTGTACTGTAACAATAAAAAAAAACACAGAGAGAAAGAGAGGGAGAGCGGTGCTGAGAGAGAAATGTCAGCCAGGAAATGCTCCTGGAGAAAGGGCTCCCATGGCAGATTAGAGCCCAAAAATGGGGGAAAATCAGATTTTTCTGTAATCCCGAGCGCTCCGAGCTGCGCGTCCGAGGACATCGGGGGGGGGGGGGGGGCGAAAATCTCCTTTTCACCCCCCTGGAAAAGGGAAAATTCCCCTCAAAACAGCGCTAATAACCACAGGGGAGGGCTGTGCGGTGAGATCGAGGACTTGGCTTTTATTAGAGAATTCCATGTTCATACCTAAGACAAACTCCAAACACAACACGTACAAAAATTAATAAAATAGAACTTTCTGTCGTTGTTCTTCTTTTTTTTCCTTTTTTTTCTTTTTTTTTTTTTTTTTTTTTTTGCAGCCTTGTAGGTAGTACTCGTTCTTTCAGTAGATTTTTTTTCCTTTTGAAAATAAAAAATTAAAAAAGGCCAAAAAAAAAGAAAAAAAAACAAAAAACCCCACCCAAACAAAAAACAAACACCCCCAAACTAATTACAAAGAACCTCAGGGTTTGATTAATTTACCAAAGGAGTAAAAAAAAAAAATTAAAAAACAAAAAAAGAAAAGAAAAAACCCAACCTATGTCAACCGTGCATGGAACATTTGTACAAAATTAGGACAATAAACACCCCAAATGACATATATTGCAGCACTTCCATTAAATACAAGAGTTAGCAGGTTACTAACAGTGACACCAAGGGTAGAAACACGGCTAGGAGTCCTTTTTTTTAAATTTTTTTTTTCTTTTTTCCCCCCCTATTTTCTCTTCCCCTTTCTTTCCCTCCTTCTCTCTCTCCATCTCCTCACTTTTTAATTATTATTATTATTATTCAATTTCCATGAGGGGGGGGGGGCGGAGCAGGAGGGAAAGGGTGAAAAAAACTCAAAACGCCGCTCGAAGCCGGGTTAATTTTTGCGTTTTTTGGACAAATTCAGTGGGAATTGGAGTCCAAGGCGTTGGTGGCCCAAACTTTGTGGGCCACTAGAAGCCGGGTTAATTTTTGCGTTTTTTGGGCAAAATCAGTGGGAATTGGAGTGCGGGGCGTTGGTGGCCCAAACTTTGCGGCTGCTGCGGGGATTTGTCCCAGCCAGCCCTCACCTCTCAACCCCGTCCCTCCCTCAATTCCAATTTTTTAGCGTTTTCTCCTCGCGTTTTAAATAACTTTTGAGTTGTTGTTGCTTTTTTTTTTCCTTTCTCTCTCTTTTTTTAAATTTTTTTTTTGTACGTTTAATTTCTCTCCAATCACTCTGCCGCCTTCTCCTCCTCCTCCTCGGCGCTGAGCTGCGAGGAGCTGAGCAGTTTGTTCTCCTTTTTCCACTTCATCCTGCGGTTCTGGAACCAGATTTTGATCTGGCGCTCGGTCAGGCACAGCGAGTGCGCGATCTCGATGCGGCGCCGCCGGGTCAGGTAGCGGTTGAAGTGGAATTCCTTCTCCAGCTCCAGCGTCTGGTACCGCGTGTACGTCTGGCGGCCCCGGCGGCCGCTCGGCCCGAACGACGAACCTGGGGCGGGGGGGAGAAGCGCGGGAAAAAAAGGGGGAAAATCAGCGAAAAAAACCCCAAAACACAAAAAAAAATCCGGAATTTCAACGGGAAGCGTTTAAAAAATATAGAAGGAAATAAGGGGGAAATATTAAAAAACAGAGGGGGGGGAATAGGAGGGAAATAGGGGAAAATTTAAAAAGATAAGAAAATAGGGGGAAGTATTAAAAAATAGGGGGGAAAATAAGGGGGAATTAGGGGGAAATTTTAAAAATATAAGAAAATAGGGGGAAATACAAGAAAACAGGGAAAAATAATGGGGAAATAGGGGGGAAATTTAAAAATATAAGAAAATAGGGGGGAATACTAGAGAACAAGGGGAAAACAGGGGAAAATGTTTTAAAAATAGAAGAAAATAGAGGGGAAAGGGGGATTAAGGGAGAAGTAGGGGGGATAGAAGGAATTGGGGGGAAGTAGGGGGAGATGGAAGAAAAGGTAAGAAAAGAGGGAGAAATAGGGGGGAAATAGGGGGAAATATGGAAATTAAGGGGAAATAGGGGGATATAAGGGGAAATGGAAGAAAAGGGGGGGAAATGGAAGAAAAGAGGGGGAAATAAGGGGAAATAGGGGGAAATAGAGGGAAATGGAAGAAAATAAGGGGGAAAGAGGGGAAATGGGGGGAGTTAGGGGGAAATAGAGGAAATAAGAGGAAATGGGGGGAAATAAGGGGAAAAGGGGGGGAATTAGGGGGAAATAAGAGGAAATGAGGGGAAACAGCGGAAATAAGGGGGCATAGAAGGAAATAGGTGGAAATGAGTGGGAAACAGGGGCAAATAAGTGGGAATTAGGGAGAAATAAGGGGGAAATAGATAAAAACAGAGGGAAATAGAGGAGGGGGAAGGGGGAACACCGAGTTTGATTTTCGGGACGGTGCGGAGGGGGCCGCGCCTTCCCAGAGCTCTGCGCAGCTCCAGGAGGAGCGCTCGGAGCGGCCTGGCCGGGAAGGGGGCGTTAAAGCCGGGCTTTGGGCAGGGGGGGTTAAAGCCGGGCTTTAGGCAGGGGGGGTTAAAGCCGGGCTTTGGGCATGGGGGGGTTAAACCGGGATTTAGGCACGGGGGGGGTTGAGCAGGGATTTGGGGCAGGGAGTGTTAAACAGGGATTTGGACAGGGGGGGTTAAAGCCAAGATTTGGGCTGGGGGGGTTTGAGCAGGGATTTGGGTAGGGGGTTTAAAGCCAGGATTTGGGTAGAGAAGGTTAAAGCCGGGCTTTGGGCAGGGGGGTTTGAGCCAGGATTTGGGCAGGGGGGTTTGAACAGGGCTTTGGACAGGGGGGGTTAAAGCCAAGATTTGGGCAGGGGGAGTTTGAGCAGGAATTTGGGTAGGGGGTTTAAAGCCAGGATTTGGGTAGGGAAGGTTAAAGCCGGGCTTTGGGCGGGCAGAGCAGGCCAGATCCATCTCATCCCGGGCTCAGGGACCGCAAGGTGTTCCCGGCCCCCCCGCGCCGTAATAGATCGCGGCATTTAAGCAATAATGAAGTGAATCGATCTGCCCGAAGCCCGCATTAAACAGGACACAACGCTTGATGTCCCCGCGCTAATGGACATCAATTTGGAACTTAAAAGGCAACAAATGCATCTAAACACGGGCGAGGAGAGTAGCGAGGCTTCTGATATTTTTCTTTTCCCCCTCCCCACCCTCCACTTATCTGAGTTTTAAAAATTATGATTGGAGTTCTGATTGAGGAAACAGCACTTAAAGAAGTCATGTATCACCGGGGAGGGGGAGAAAACCAGGAAAATCCTCCCCAGGCAGACTTTTCATTAGGTGAGAGTCGCATTAAAAATGCAGCCGTCCGCCTTCAAATATTTAAACACTTTTTCTATCATTTAATGAGAGAGAGAGGGAGAGGGAGAGATGGAGTGAAGGGAGAGGAGCTGTGTGTGTAAAGTCATCCAGATCTGATTTAGAAAAGATATCTCCCCGTGCGTGTGGGGCACGGACAGAGACAAATCGCTGTAGCTGAGTGACACGCCAACAGGAATGTGGCAAAAAAAAAAAAAAAAAAAAAAAAAAAAGAGGGAAAAACAAGAAAAAAAAAACCAAGGGAGGGAGCGGGACAGAAACTCAGAAATTCAGTTTTGGGGTTGAAGCGTTTCTAGCTAGGGGAGTCTCGGAGCGCTGGGAAGTTTTGGTGCGTTTGGAGCCCGAGTTCCCCCCGCTGGAAGTTTGGGCTCTAAAACCGAACCTTCCTCCTGCTCCCCTCGCTCGCTCTCTCTCTCCCTCCCTGGCGGTAACAAATAAGAAAAAGGGGAGGGAGGAGGAGACGGGCGCATTTATTTCTGTAAAAGAGCAAACTCACTATTGCAAGAGTTCATCCGCTGCATCCAGGGGTACACGGGCGCGGAGCACTTCTGCTCCTCGCTCTCTCCGAAGGCGCTCTTGCCGTGCGCGCAGTCCTTGAAGGAGGGCGCCTCGTCCAGGCTGGGAGGGGCGCACGCCGGCTCCTTGTCCCTGAAGAAGCCGCCGGGCCCGAAGTCGCAGGCGGCGGCGCGGCCGCCGAACGCCGCCGAGCTCTGCTGGTAGTAGGGAGAGGAGGAGGAGGAGGAGGAGGAGTAGCAGCCCTTGTCCTGCGCCGCTCCGTAGGTGCCCGGGTAGTGCCGCAGAGGGTCCGCGTAGCCCGAGGGGTACAGCGGGAGCTGTCCCAGGAAGGGCTCCTGCCCCGCCGCCAGGCTCACCGGGAAGGTCGAGTTGACAAAATAAGAACTCATCGGGAAGGAGAGAGAGGAGAGGAGAGAGATTCCCCCCTCTTGTTTTTTTTTTTTTTTTTTTTTCTTTTCCTTTTTCCTTTTTTTTTTTTTTTTTTTTTTTTTTTTTTCCGTGTGTGTGTGTGCGTGTGCGTGCCGTCCCTTTTTTTGCCCGGGCTTTATGATTTGTTGTGTTTTATAGTCCAAGTGGTTTAGCTATTAGTGGTATATCGGAGATTGGGTTTTAGCTGAAGGGAGATGGCGCGGTGCCAGCGAGGGACACAAGGAAATACAACCATCTGATCACGGGCTGACCAATAGCAGGCGCCTGAGGTTGCAAAATAGCACCCATGAGGAGCGGAGATTGCACCAGGGACCCCCAAGAACAAACCGTCCACCCCCTTTTCCCTCCCTTTTAAACAACAGAAAGGCACCCCCTTAACCAAATATATAATATCTGCCGAAAGGAGCCTTCTCCCGGCGCGCTGCGAGTTCATAAATAAATAAACGCGCGGTCCCCCCCTTCCTCCTCCTCCTCCTCCTCCTCCTCCTCCTCGTCGCCCTCCCCTCTTCCTCTCCCTCCCCCGGAGCGCCGATGGCGGTGCGAGCGCCGAAATTTCGATTTTTGCACCCAAAACCCGCGCGCGGAACCGCGGGGAGAGGGGGGGAAAGAGAGAAAGAACAACAACAAAAAGTTCATGGCTGGCGGCGGCCAAAGTTTCACCCCCGGTCCCGGAACGTGCGGGGGCTCGGGGCGGGGAAAGGCGGCGCGGAAATGAAATCAAAAGTTGTTTTAAAATGGAATTAAAAGTTGTTTTAAAATGGAATTAAAAGTTGTTTCGAGCCAAGTTGGCGCGGCGGGGGCCGAGCCGGGCTCGCTCCGCGAGGAGAAATCGCTTCGGGAACTTGAGCGGCTCCGCGCCGCGCTAATTAGCGCTAATTAACGCTGCCCCAGCTCTGCCTCCGCCGCTTCTCCGCACTTTTGTGGGCACGGCTCCGCGATTCGGAAATGGAAGATAATGGGAAATAATGGGAAATGATGGAAATAATGGAAATATTTCCTCGGCTCTCCGGCCGGAGCCGCGCTCCTCCCGCATTGTGCCCTCTTGCGTTTTTTGTTAATGCCGGACCCGCGCCCGACCTTTTATGGCCAAAGCCGAGCTCGGGGTGCGGGGAAAAGCGGAATTTATCGATCGGGCCCTCACGGGGGGGTCCAGGGCAGCGGAGCCCCCCTTCGAGCCCGTCCGCACCAGCAAACACCGAATTTTGCCCGTTTAAACCCCGCGAAAGGGGACGCGGAAACTCTCCGTGCCCCTGAAAGCTCCACTTTGCGCTGCGTTTTAATTTTTTTTTTGGTTTTTATTTTTGTTTCGCCCGGATTTCCTCGCTTGGCTCTACCTGAGTATCCCCCCCGAGCCCCTCGCTGGCTCAAGGTGGGGTTGAGGCTCCCCTCGTCCCTTTTTTTCCTGGTTTTTATTTGGCTTTTTAAGGGGGAAAATCAGTCGTGGCAGCAGAGAGGCAACGTCAAAAAATAAAGCAAAATTTAAAATTAAAAAAAAAAGGAAAAAAAAAAGGAAAATAAAAAGGGGAAAGAAAAAAGGAAAAGAAAAAGGGAAAAGAAAAAAAGGAAGACAATAAAAAAGAAAAGAAAGAAAATTAAAAACAAAAAAAAGGAAAAGAAAAGGAAAAAAGGAAAAGAAAAGGGAAAAAAGGAAAAGAAAAGGGAAAAAAAGGGAAAGAAAAATTTAAAAAAAGGAAAAGAAAATGCAGCCAAATGACGGCCAGCACCATCCCCCCGATCAGCAGCGTTTATCAAGGGCTCGTTTCCTGTCCGAATTTGTAACCATCTGTCTGTCGGGGCTGAAATACCTCGAAATCTGCCACTTGCGAGCGCCACAAATCTACAATTACACATCCTCGGCCGGGCTGCCAGCGCCCGGAGAGGCTCCGGACTCGGGCTCGGGTTGCGGGAATGGATTCGGTGTTCGCAGCCCGGGCCGGGCGCGCCCCGAGCCGCGGGAACGTCCCGGGCACGGCTCAGAATTCACGGAAACAACGGGCGGAGGAGGCGGCTCCCCCTCCCGCGATATCGCTGATTTTCCTCCTCGCAGAGTTTCCCCTTTGTGCTCGCAGCGCACCCAAAGTTGCCACGATTTGGATAAAAATTGGGGAAAGTTAAAAAAAAAAAATTTAAAATTAGGTTGTGAGGGAGCGATGAGCGGAGAAGGACGGGGTGGGGGGGGAAAGGGGTGAAAAAAGAAAAAATAAATTTTAAAAATCTGGGTAAAGAGCTTCGCAGCTGGGGCGCTGGATGAGTTACGCAATTTCTGCGGCTCTGCAAAACGCCGGCGATTATCAGGAGCCTGCAGCCCCGAATGTAATTTTTTTTTTTTTTTTTGGGCAGAGGAATGGGAAGTCCTGCCAGGGCAGCTCGTGAGGAACAGCGATCCGCCGGAAAAAAATGTTTGTCCCGGTGTTTTTCCGCCACTCCTGGGAGCGCTCTGCAAATAAATCCCTCGAAATAGTTTGGGAAAGCAAAAAAAAAAAAATAGGGGAAAAAAATTAAAAATCTCACAGCTCGTTACGATAATTTGCGGTTGAAAGGGGCTTTTCGCAGAGTATTTTTTGTTGTTGTTGTTGTTTTATAAAGAAAATAAAACCGCGCTAATTGAAGGCGGCCGCTCGCTAATTGCGCATCGCCAACATCTCTGGAGATTAAAAAATTCTTTTTTCCCACTCGAGCCTGGCGGGGCTCGCTCGGGGCAGGAAAAGGGACAAACCTGAGCGCCAAGGTGGGAAAAAAAACCCCCAAAAACCCCAAAGGCCGAGGCAGTTCTCATCTGGCCGGGGTCAGGCCCGCGGTGTAATTGATTTGCCACCTACGATACATTTCAATTCGAGCCGAGGGCTTAAAGCGCACTAAATCTCCCGCAATTGAGCGCTCGGCTCAGGGGTGGCTTCCATCCCCCGTTCGAGGGCTGCAAATGCGGAATTTCGGATTCAAACGGCCTCGAGTCCCGAGCGGGGCTGGATTTGGGCGATTTCTGTTTGTTTTGGCCGCCTCAGCTCGGGCGGGAGCGGCTCAGACGGGAGCCCTGGACTTGAGCCGGGCTTGGATGGGCGCGGCTTTCATCGGATTTTGGCCTCATCTCCGTAAAAATAACCCCAAAATTCCAGATCTGCTCGAGGTCTGCAGAGAAGGAGCAATAAAATGGGGAGGGGGGTCGGCTTTCATCGGATTTTGGCCTCATGTACAGAAGGAGCAATAAAGTGGGGAGGGGGCTCAGCTTTAGCCACATTTTGGCCTCATTTCTTCAAAAAAAAAGAGCCCAAAATTCCAGGCACGAGGTCTGCACAGGAAGAGCAATAAAGTGGGGAGGGGGCTTATCTTTAGCCGGATTTTGGCCTCATTTCTTAAAAAAAAAACCACCAAAATTCCAGGCGCGAGGTCTGCAGAGGAAGGGCAATAAAGTGGGGAGGGGTCTCGGCTTTAATCAGATTTCGGCCTCATGTAACGAAGGAGGGATAAAGTGGGGAGGGGGCTTTTCCTTAGCCAGATTTTGGCCTCATTGCCCCAAAACCTCCAAATTCCAGACTCGAGCAATGGGAGGAGCAATAAAGTGAGGAGGGGGCTCAGCTTTAATCAGATTTCGGCCTCATCTTTTCCAAATAACCCCAAATTCCAGGCTGGAGCAATAAAGTGGGCAGGGGGTTTATCTTCAGCCAGATTTTGGCCTCATTTCCCCAAAAACCCCAAATTCCAGGCTCGATGTCTGCAGACGAGGGGCAATAAAATGGGGAGGGGGGCTTTAATCACATTTTGGCCACATTTCTCCCCCAAAAAAACCAAATTCCAGGCTCGAGCAATAGGAGGGGCAATAAAATGGGGAGGGGGGTTATCTATAGCCAGATTTTGACTTCATTTCCCCCAAAATCCCCAAATTCCAGGCTCGAGCAATAGGGGGGACAATAAAGTGGGGAGGGGGTTTATCTTTAGCCAGATTTTGGCCTCATTTCCCCAAAAACCCCAAATTCCAGGCTCGATGTCTGCAGACGAGGGGCAATAAAATGGGGAGGGGGGCTTTCATCACATTTTGGCCACATTTCTCCCCCCAAAAAAACCAAATTCCAGGCTGGGTGTCTGCTCAGGAGGAGCAATAAAATGGGGAGGGGGCTTTATCTTTGGCCAGATTTTGGCCTCATTTCCAAAGAAAAAACAACCCAAATTCCAGGCTGAAGCAATAAAATGGGGAGGGGGTTTATCTTCAGCCAGATTTTGGCCTCATTTCCCCCCAAAATCCCCAAATTCCAGGCTCGAGCAATAGGAGGGGCAATAAAATGGGGAGGGGGTTTATCTTTGGCCAGATTTTGGCCTCATTTTCCCCCAGAATCCCCAAATTCCCGCGCAGGAGGGCGATGCGCGGGGAGGCAGCAGAAGGGGCAGCCCCCGTTCCCCTCTGACAGCCGTCACTCAGGCGTCAGCGCATCCATAAAGATAAACCGCGGTAAATCGCGATAAATCACGATAACGAGGAGGATTCGGGGCTCGCACAAGTTTCAGTCGTGTGCTTTTCCTGGCCCGCAGCCGGAGCAGGGAACGGGGGATTAAAACAACACCCAAATATTTGGCCAGGCCGGCAGAACAGAGCGCGGCTTGTGCCGAGCCGGAGCCGCTGGCAGGAGTTCCGCGCTGCTGCTGCTCCCGATAAAAAATGAAACTCTTTATTTTTTTTTTAATAATTTTTTTAAATATATTTTTTCCCCTTTTATTTTTTCGCGGGGAGCCGGAATGGCCGAGCCTTCAGCAGCGAGGTCGCAGCGGGGCTTCCCCGGCGAGGGAATTATTGCGGCCATAAAGCCGAGCCAAGAGTTGAACGAACCCCTTGTTCTTGGGGCCCAGACACAGAAACCCATCGGCGGCCCCGAAATCGCCTCGGAAAATAAACCCGGCCGTTTGAAACGACCCCGAAGGCGTTAAAAAAAAAAAAAAAAAAGAAAATAAATAAAAAAAAATTAAAAATGGCCTCTCTCGCAGCGCGGAGCCGGCTGCAAGTTAATTTCCAGCAATTGGGGTTTAATTTACCTGACTTCCCGCGCGGTAATAACCTGGCTAATGGCAGCTCGGAAAAGCAGCAATAATCATCTGCCTTTGTTCCATTAGGCAGCGCGGCTGATTATTAACGCCAAAATCAGCAAAACGCGCGGCGAGCAGGGGGAGCGGGGGGAAATGGGGGGCTCTGAGGGAACCCAAAGGTTCCGGACCCCAAAATTTCCCCCCTGGGATGGGAGAGGGGGTGAAATGAGGGGGGAGAGGCGAGCGGGGCGGGAATGACAGCACGGAACGGCTCCAGCGCGGCTGCGGCGCAAAATTCATTTATTTTCCTATTTCTTCTGGTTTTTTAATTTGAGTTTCCCCCAGAGCAGCCCAGAGCCCCCGAGCGCGGCACTTTCTGGGGGAGAACCGGCGCGGTTCGGGACCCGAGCAGTTGCCAGGAAACTGCGGGGCAGGAGGAGAAAACGAGAAGGGGGAAAAGGAGGGAGAAAAGGAGGGAGGGAGGGCAGAGGAACCTTTTAAAATCCCAGGCGCGCCTTGTCCGGCCGGGCCTACAGAAACTTAAAGGTGACCCCGCGTCTGCCCCTGTCCCAGCGACCCCCGGAGCCCGAGTGGCCACTGCGGGGAGAGAGAGAGGGGCCAACGCTCCCTGCCTGGAATTTATTGCGGTTTATTGCGTTTTATTGCACTTTATTGCCGTTTATTACCTTTCATTGCATTTTATTGCGGATTATTTCTCTTTATTTCTTCTTATTTCTTTGTGGGTTTTTTTTCATTCTATTTTATTTTATTTCATTTGATTTCTTTTTTTATTCTATTTTTTCATTTTATTTATTCTATTTTCTTTTTTTCGCCTTATTCCACTTTATTCCACTTGAATCCACTTTATTCCATTTTATTCCATTTTATTTCATTTTATTCCATCTTACCCCATCTTATCCCATCTTATTCCATTTTATTTCATTTTATTTCTTGTTATTTATTTTTCTTTAATTTCTTTTCATTTTAATTCCTTTTTTTTTTTTCCCTATTTTTTTTTCCTTTCTTTTTAATGCTGAGCTGCCAAACCCCCTCCGGCCTCGCTCCGCCCGTCTCGGCCCCTCCGCGTTCCTCCGCGCACCGAGCGCACCCAGCGGGCGATTTCCCACCCCCGCGCCCACCTTTGGGGCTGCTGCGACAGAAAAAAAAAATCCTCATTTCGCTCCGAAATCCCCCAAAATCCGAATTTCCGCCCGTTCCAGGGGGAGCAAAACCCGCGGCGGCTCCAGGTGGAGGCGAACGGGGAACGCTCCGCTCCCCCCGGGCCGGGCGGGGCCGGGCGGGGCCGGGGGGGGCTTGGGGACACCCCGGGAGGGGTCTCGGGGCTGGGGGAGCCCCCCGGGACCCCCCGGTGCCCCCCGGTGCCCGCGGCCGCCGACGGTAGATGGCAGCAGACGGCGCGGAATGGGCGAGCCCGCGGAGCGGGGGCCCCCGCGGGAGCTTTGATTCGCTTTTCCCCCAACGAAGCGGCCGGGACACCCCTAAATCAGGCCAAAATCAGCCCAAAATCGCCCCCAAATCAGCCCCAAATCCTCCCCCAACCGCGGGGTTCGGGCTCGCTCCGCTCCGCCGGGAAATGGTTAAAAATCCTTCGGGGTTCCACAAGTGGTTGCCCGCGCGAGGTGTGCAAGAATCGGCACAAAATCCACATTTCTACATTAAATTATTGATTCTGATTTCCATTTTTCATCCCCTGCGCGAACAGGAAGAAACACAGCGAGAGGATGGGGGGAAAGGGAGAGCAGGAGTTGAACCCACATCGGGTTTTTTATCCCCTCCCTCGGCCGGTGATTGATGCAGAATGTAACAGGTTCGGGGGAGAAATGGCTTTTAAAAATGTCTCTGTGTTTATTGCTCGCCATCATTTACCCCCTCGCACACGGCGTTCCGCGCGGCTCAGATAAATCGTCGGTCACAGAACGGTTTATGCCGAAATCGTGAAAATCTCCCTCCATCCCTTCATTATCTCATTTCGCCACCACCTCGGAACCGCGGCGTTCACACAAAACATTCCACGGCCCACCCTTAAGCATCGGGGGGAAATACGAAATAAATGAGGTTGAACCCGGCATCACCTCGGGGTGAAGGTTTCCCCTAAAGAGCGGCGGGTTTGGGGCGCGGGGCGCGGGAGGAGAGCGCGATTTGCGCGGAACGCGGATCTGCGAGGAGGAGCCGCGGGCCGAGCCCCGGCCCCAGAGCCGCGCTCGAGCTGCGGAACGCAATTAAAATCCGAGCAGCTTTATTGCTGCCCAACGTCAGCCTCATTTGGGACTTGGGGAGAGGGAAAAAAAATCACAATGAGAGCGCTGCGCTCTGCGCTTCCTCCGTTCCTCCATTCTTAATTTTTCTTTTCTCCTCCTTTTTTTCTTTTTTTGTTTTTTTTTTTTTTTTTTCCCGTTCCTTCCCCCTCCTTTTTTTTTTTTTTTCTTTTTTCATTGTTTATTTTTGGTTGTTGCTGTTTTTGGTTTGTTTTATTATATTTTTTCTCTCAAGGCTGATTTTCAGGTTTCCTCGAAGGAAAAACCCAAAACCCACCCACGCACCCAACGCCCCTGGAGAGCAGCGCGGAACGCGAGCGGAAACTCCGCCAAAAGCCCCCGCGCCCGCCTCGAGACGCGAAACCGGCACCGGCTTGTGACAGGGGGAGGGAAAATAAACCCAAAACAAACCCAAAAGCCGCAGAACCGAACGCGACGAATGCCCACAAAGGGCTCCGAGCGCTGCCCAGGCTGCTGCCTCCAGGTGACCTCCCCCGGCTCCTGCTCATCCTCCCAGCCCCTCTTCGCCTTTTCCTTCCCATTTTCTATTTCTTTTCTTCGTTTTTCCTCCCTTTTTCTTTCCTCATTCTATTTTTCCTTTTTTTCTTTCATTATTTCTTCCTTCCCTCCCCTCGCTTTCTTCCTTTCCGTTTTTTTTCCCACCTTTATTTCTCTCTTTTCCTCACCTCCAATCCCGCTTTTTTCCCGGCTGAAATCGCGGCTGGAGCAGATTTCCAAAGCCTTTCATTCCTCTCCCTTCTTCACCACCCCACCCTTTTTTCCATCCCCGCCTTCACCACCTCCTCCCCAGGCAGGAGATGGGCACGAAACAGGAAAAGAGAAAAAGCAGCAGCTCGACAAATCCATCTTTTCATTGAAATAATTAAAAATATCTATATTTACATATATAACAATAAAGGAAGAAAAGGCATTGTGCCCTTACCTTTTGCCGTCCTGTTGTGTGGCACGGGAGGGAATTTTGGGCGGGCAGAGATAAGCCCGCGCTTATCTGGCGGCCGCCAAACCTCGTCCCAACCTGAGCGCCGTCCGTCGCCCCTCGGGCTCCTCGGGGCCGCTCGCATTTTTGTGCGGAAAAAGGAGCGGAACGAAGCGCCCGCGGTGCCGCAGAATCCCCTCCGCCCTTCCGAGACCCCAAAAGCAGCGGGGGAAACTCGGGGTGGGAGGGGGGGGGGGATGGATTCAAAAATATTAAAAAAAAAAAGAAAAAAAAATTGAAATTAGAAAAAAACAAAATTAAAAATAGCGGGGGAAATTGCGGTGATAATTAAGGCAGATAAAAAATGCGAAATGCGCCGGGGTGCGGGAGCCGAGGGGGGAGCCGGGGCTGCGAGCGGCTCGGGCGGCCCCCCCGCCCCTCTGCCCCGCTCCGGCCCCGCCGAGCGCGCACACAAAACCAAAAAAATGCAAAGAGAGAGGGCGAGAGCCCTATGGAGGACACTGATCCGACCCAAGGTGCAGCGGACAGAAGAATGGTGCAATATAACCACATGGGAAATAATAAAAAGTTCATGTTCACGGTTAGCAGTCCACATGACCGGCTCTGGCCAATCCCAGAACCCAGCCACTCATAAAGTTCTATCACAAAGTTGTAAATTTTCGTAAAACAACAAGGAATTTATTGCATTTCTTCATGACCGGTTTAACAGCAGTCTTTTTCTTAGCCGCCATCTTTTTTTTTTTTTTTCTTTAACACAAAAATATATTTTTAAAAAATTACCAAAAAAAGGGGGTCGGGGATTTTTTTTTTTTTTCCATTTTTTCACCCACTCACCCCACCCTTGGCTTGGATATGGGGGGGGGGGGTCGTTGGGGATTTTAAAAATGCAATAACGCCTGAAATTCGCGAACAATAAAACCCCCCCAGAATAAAGAGCTGCGGCTTTGGGAGGGATGGGGACGGGGACGGGCACAGTAAAACAGCGGGCTTCGCGATTTTGGGCTCATTTCCCTTTTTTTTGGGTCACAATTGGCACCTTGGGGGCTCAAAGGGGCTGAAAGGAGCCTTGGGGGGTGGAATAAAGGTGGAAAAACCGCGGGATCGGCGCTCGGGGGGCCCGAACCCCCCGGGACCCCGCCCTGTGTCCCCGGTGTCTCCCCGGTGTCCCCAGGGCGGATTTTGGGGTGTCCCGGCCCCCTCTTTGCCCTTTTTCCCTGGAATTGGCCTCAATTCCCGCTCGCCCGGGGAGGGGGGGGCTCTGGGAGCAGCAGAGGGGGCAGAAAATTCTGGAATCTCTTTATTTTTCATTTATTTCACCCCCGCACCCCAACCTGGCTCTGCACCCAGTGGAAAAAAAGGAATTTTCCCCTGATTTTCCCTGGATTTTCCTTGGATTTTTCCCTGGATTCTTCCCTGATTTTTCCCTCGATTTCCCCCCTGATTTTCCCCGGATTTTCCCCTCCAGGCGGGAATTCGGGGGGAAAAGCGGGCGAGCGGATCCTTTATTAATTACGGGATTTCCATAATTAGGGCCGGCAGCGAATCTGGGGGCGCGCAGCTCCCTGACGTGGCGCCGGATTTCGGGGATAAAAAATTAAATTTAATAATAAAATGTGCCCGGGGCTGTGGGAGGTGGAGAAGGAGCGAGGGGAGGAAGAGGAAGAGGAAGGTGCGGGGCTGCCATCTCCAGCTCCTCCCCGAGCTCCCTGAATTGGGGTTTATTTTGCTTATTTTATTATTAGTTTTATTTTTATTTTATTTTTTAAAAATCCCCTTCCCTGCGCATCTCGCCCAGTAAAATCCCGCGGAGCCTCCGCGCCTTTATGCGCAGAGGAAATAAATTTTTAAAAATAAATAAATAAAATAAAATGAAAAAAAAAGGCGGGGAGGGGGAGAGCGCGGCGGAGGCGCAAGTGCTTAAATTGAAATTTCCTCGCCTTTTGTTTTGCCCTGTTGATTTTTTGAAATTTCTTTTTTTTTCCTTTCTCTCTTCTCCTCCTTCCCCCCGCGCGCGCGTTTTAATTGCTTTAATTTATTTTATGCGCGCTTTGATGCTCGCCGTTATTTGGTGCTAATGAAAGAGTTCCAGTCCGCACTAAAGCCATTGAAGGGCGGAGGGAGAACCTTAAAAAAGAAAATAATAAATAAATAAAATGGCCAAAGGCGCGGCGGAATGGATCGGAGAGGAGAGGAAGGGAATTGAAGCGAGGAGCGGGGAGATTATTTGGGGCCATTCGGGGTTCTTTAAATTCTTCTTTTTTTCCTTTAAATTCCTTCTTTTTTCTTTAAATTCCTTTTTCCCCCCCGTTTTTGCCTTCCTCAGGAATAACCCAGGGCAAGCAGAGAGGGGACAGAGCCCAGCCCGCGCTTCCAGAGCCCCGAAAATCAATTTTTGTTCAGGATTTTCACCAAATCTACAGAAAAACACCCAGATCACCGATGGATGGGCTGTGCCAAAGCGAAGGAGAGAAATTTGGGTGGTAAACCGGAGTAAAAGGAAATTTCATCACCTTTATTCCAAAAAATGTGGAGGTTTATTTGTGTTTAATGAGGGAGGCACCCAGGGCGCTGCGGATTGTTGGAGATCTCCTTTTTATTTCGAAGAATAATAATCACAGACGAAGGAAAATAATAATAATATTAATAATAATAATAATAATAATAATAATTAATAACAAAAAAAAGCAACGCGCTCGCCATTAAATAATTTGCTGCTTCGATATACAACATTTGACGTAGCACAATATTAATTCCTCTGCTTTTGTCTCTTTTTTTTTTTTTTAATTCTTTCCCCCCCCAATAGAAGGACGAAGGTAAAAATCTCCACAGACAAAAGAGCATCGCAAGGAGAAAAGAAAAGCGCAGAGGTTCCGGGGAGGAAGGAGGAATGATAATTCTTATTATGTACAGGACTCTACGCGCTAAATGTGATTTGCATTCGGGCTTTCGGGCCACATTTTCTAGATTAAAGGTGCTAAACACGACCACGTTACTTCATAACCCCCCCACCCCCCCAAAAAAAAACCCCCAGTACACAGCCAAATACAAATTACAGCGATTTACAAATTACTGCTGCTAGAGGGAGGCTCACACGGGAAAAACGCGACTCTAAAGCCACACGGAATAGGTAGATATTCTATTGTACAAAAAGGAACAAAAATAACCCAAAAAAAGAGGCTCTAACATAGGTAGTATTTTTATCTCAGTGTCATCAACACAGGTATCGCTCCTAGGGGTTTCATTATCGATGCGTTTATCATTCATTTTTATATATAGTCCTTTTTTTGTGTGTTGTTTTTTAACGCGTGTTTTCGCGTTTTTTCGCGTTTTTTCGCGTTTTTTCGCGTTTTTCGCGTTTTCCCCTCCTCTCGCTTCCTGCATCCACCTCACTCCTCCTCGTCCTCCTCGGCCTCTGCCTTTTCCTGCCCCGCCGAGCCGGGCCCGGCGCTTTTATTCTCCTTTTTCCACTTCATCCTGCGGTTCTGGAACCAGATTTTGATCTGGCGCTCGGTCAGGCACAGCGAGTGCGCGATCTCGATGCGGCGCCGCCGGGTCAGGTAGCGGTTGTAGTGGAACTCCTTCTCCAGCTCCAGCGTCTGGTACCGCGTGTACGTCTGGCGGCCGCGCTTTCTGTCCGTCCCTGCCGGATAAACGCACATTTCGGTCACCTCGGGCGTTTGGGTGGCATTTCATTCTTTTTTTGGCACAGCGCAAAATTTCTCCTCTTTGTGCCGCCCAACATCACAACCTGGGCCAGAATTTAATTTTCAGGAATTTTAGGAATAATTTTCCTAAATTTTTCCTGCTTTCCCCGCCTTTGCAGCCCCCCCCCCCCCCCCCAAACATCCCCAAAATCCCCAAATTTTATTTTCCTCCCTCTCGGGGCCAGCGCGGCCTCCGAGCCAACAGCAAAGTTCACAAAGTTTCCTGCCCTCCCATCCTCCCAGCTCCTGCCTCGGCTTCCATCCAGACCGCACAAATTTGGGGATGATTCGGGGGGAAATGGGTGCGGGAACAGCCGGGCAGAGAGAGGAGAGGGGGAAATAGGGGAGACACCTCCCGCCCCACAAATCGCGGTGTTTGTCCTCTCCCTGATCCATCCGGAAGGTGTGAGATGCTTTCATTCATTCCAGGGGATATTTGGGGATTTTTTGGGGTTCTCAGAGGTTTTTTTTCCCCTTTTTTGGGGTGCGAGGATGGGCAGAGCCCCAGCTCCCGCCCCACCTTGGCCACCGGCCCCGACCGCCTTGGCGAGGGCCCTGCTCCTGATTTTCCCCTCCGCCCGACATTTCCTGGATTCCTGGTGGGGAATTATTCCGCAATCTGGTGTTTGTGATCGCGGGGTGTAAACCCTGCTCGGAACGCGTTCTTCCCCCGGGCAGCAGCCCCCGCACTCCACCTTTTCTCCTTTTTCACCCTTTTCCCCCCACAAAACTCAACCCCTTTTTTCTCCCATTTCCTTTTTTTTTTTCTTTTTTTTTAATTCTTCTTTAAGAAGAAAAGACCCAGTCATTAAAAGGAAAAGAAAAAGGGGGGGAAAAAAGGAGGAAAAAAAGGGGGAAACGGGCCCGGCTAAGCTGTAAAGTAAAAATGTGCGGGTCGTGGAATGCGGGCTGTAAAATGGGCCGAGGACAGAGAGAGCCATAAAGGCTGAATGGGGATGACAACTCTATCTGCGCTGGGGACGGAATTCCTGCAGCGGGATCGCACCCCGGCCACCGGGAACGGGGCCTGCGAGGGCGGCACCCCCGCTTTTACACCCCCAAATTGAGTTGTTCTGGTTTTAGCCTCAGCTGACCCCAGAACACGCGGATTTTTGGGGTTTTTATGTGAGGTTTGCTGTGTTTCTTTCCAGCGCTGATCCTCGCAGCGCTGAAAGAGGAGAGAGCGGGGGGAGCTCCTTAAATCCAAAGCGGGATAAAAGCGCGGATGAAGTGTTTACGAGCAGAAATATTCGGTCTCTGATAAATCAGCTGTACAGGCGGATGAGTGATGGGACAGGTAATGGGGAGAGGTGACCACCAAACCAGAGCGAGGGGAGCTCCCGCCTGCCCGGAGCGCCCTGCCCCGGCTCCTGCGCTGCTCTCCGGCCCCCAGCGCTCCACGCGGGCCCTCCGCGGGTTTTCCGCGGCCGCGGAGCGCGGATGATGCTCTGGAGGTGTGGGTGGAAAAGGAGCTCAGGCTTTGTGTCCCTCACCCGTGCCCATCCCGGGCGGGGCAGCGGTGCCTTCCTGGCCCTGCTCGGCATCCCGGGGGAGTGAGGAGCCCCGGACACCGTGACCAGCCCCAGGAAGGACCATGGGCATCCTGACCAACTCCGAGAGTGACCACAGGCACCGTGACCAGCTCCACGAGTGACCAAGGCACCGTGGCCAGCCCCAGGAGTGACCATGGGCATCCTGACCAACACCGAGAGTGACCAAGGGCACCGTGGCCAGCCCCAGGAATGACCATGGGCATCCTGACCAACACCAAGAGTGACCACGGGCACCGTGACCAGCGCCAGGAGTGACCACTCACACTGGGACCAGCCCCAGGAGTGACGGTGGACAGGGTGACCGACCCCAGGAGTGACCACTCATACAGTGACCGGCCCTACGAGTGACCATGGACACCCTGACCAGCCCCAGGAGTGACCACAGGCACAGTGACCAGCCCAATGAGTGACCACAGGCACCGTTACCGGCCCAGTGAGTGACCACAGGCACAGTGACCAACCCAATGAGTGACCACGGGCACCGTGACCAGCCCAGTGAGTGACCACGGGCACCCTGACCGGCCCCACGAGTGACCATGGACACCCTGACCAGCCCCAGGAGTGACCACGGGCACAGTGAGCAGCCCAATGAGTGACCACAGGCACCGTGACCAGCCCAGTGAGTGACCACGGGCACCCTGACCGGCCCCACGAGTGACCACGGGCACGGAACGGGTCCCAGCCGGGTCCCGGGGGCAGCGGGGCCGCTCCGGGCCCCCTCCCGGGCGGGACAAAGGGATATTTATTAATGAAAGGGATATTTATTAATGAGAGGAACATTTATGAATCGTTAATTGACGTTAACGCCCCGGCACGGAGCACGGGGGGCACCGGAGGCTCCGGAGGGTCGGGACGGGCGCGGGGCCCCCCGGAGCCCCCCAGCCCCAAAAGGGATTTCCATGGGGGTTTGGGGACAGAACGCGCCCCCTTTACCCGACATCCATCCCTCCCTCCATCCCTCCATCCGTCCGTCCGTCTGTCCGTCCCGGTGCCGCCGGGCTGGCGCTGTCACCGCTCGCGGTTTCCCGGAGCGGGGATTGAGGCGCCGCTCCGCTGACCGGGACACCCCAAATAAACCCCCCGAGCCCTCGGAGCGCCCCCCGTGCCGAGTGTGACCCCCCGGTCCCTCTGTCCGTCCGCACCGCTCCAGCCTGCGCGCACACAGCAGAAGGGGCTGGCCATGATCGCGGCGGCTCCGTCCGTCCCTTCCCGGACAGACAGACAGACACGGCCGCGATGAATATTTACAGCCCAACGCGGGTTTATGGCTGGGAGGGGGGACAGGAGGGGCTGGGGGTGCGCTGCTCGCCCCCCCCCCCTTTCCAACAGCGAAACGTCACCAAAGGAGTTGGGAACGACCCCCCCCCCCCATCCTCCTCCTCCTCCAGCGAACAACTCCCACTCCCCCCACCCCCAAACCCCCTCGGCGGGCCCTCCCCTCTCCCCTCTCCGCTGTCCCCGTTACCTGCGCTCCGCATCCAGGGGTAGATTCGGAAGTTGCCGCTGTCTCCGGGCAGCTCCGGCTCCCCGCGCTCCGCTTTGCCGCAGCCCGGCTTGGCCGCGTCCCCCGCGCACATCACGGGCAGGCTCTGCTCGAAGGCCGAGCAGGGCACGCTGAAGGAGCCGGGCTCCAGCCCGTAGCCCTGCGCGTACACGCTGGGGGGCTGCGGGTGCACCGAGCTGCCCCCCGAGTAGAGGCCGGGCATGGAGGCGGCGAAGGGAGGCGTGGACGCGGCCCCATAGCCCGCGCGTTGGCCGCCGGAGGCGAAAGCGCAAGAAGTTTGCTCGGGGAACGCTCCGGACGGGAAAACCGAACTTGCGGCTTGATATTTGGAAAATAAAGCGTTGGCATAATACAATGAACTCATAATTTGGCCGGGTGATTTGTAGGTCGGGACGTTTTAGTGTCGGTTTTACGAGGTACCGTGATATATTGCGGAATTAGAGTCCAGATTTACACCAAAAAGGAGCCTTTTTCCTCCCGGCCCCGGTGACGCGCGGGCACGTGGCCGCGGCGGCGCCAATCGGCGCCCGCCCCCTCCTCGGGGGCACGGGACTGCGCGGCCGGATTTATAAAATATGATAAATAATTGATGCCCTATAAAACCCCGCGCGAGCCCTGCTGCGAAGGGCGAAATCGTGCCGGAGTCGATAAGCAACCTGTAATCAGTTTTCAGCTCGGAGCGAGGGGAGAAAGGGGGGGAAAAATGAAAAAAAAACCCCAAGAAAATCCATGGAAAAGGGGAGGGGGTTGCGAGCACGCTGCTGCCGAAGCAGCGAGGCTCTCTCGGTCTCTCTCTGCCGGAGCAGAGCGAAGGGAGTTCTATTTATCCCTTTATCGATCCCGTCTGAATTTCCCTCCTTCGCACCATTTCCTCGGCTCGCAGCTACTTTTTCTGCGGACTTGTCCATAATTCCCTCCCCTCCCCCCGTGACCCTCGCCCCCTCCTCAACCCCCCCCCCCCCAAAAAAAAAAAAAAAAAAAAGAAAAAAGAGACAAATGTCTCATTGATCCCTAATGGTTCCAGGCTTTTTTAAAAATTATTATTATTTTCCACCCCACAAATGCCATTGAGCTCCGGATCTGATTTATCCCAGCGCCACGGGCTGGGCGCAGCGCACCGAGCTGGCACTCGCTGTTCTCGTCGGCGAAAATAAAGGAAATTAAAGCGCGCAGGGACGGCTCGTTCCGCGCGTCAGAGCTTCCGCGGGGCTCGGGGCCGGAGCCGAGCGGCTGCCCCCATTGAATCCCTGCTGGAGAGGCACAGAAACCACCCAAAAACGCCATTTGAGTCCTTTTTTTAATTATATTTTTTATTCCGTGCGGCCGCGGCCGGGGCGGGATGGGGAGGGGGCGCGCAGAGGAATCCGAAGGCAGGAAAAGCAGACAATGGGGCGCGCTCTCCTTCCCCAAGGTTACGAGCATCCATCCCCGGCCGCGGCTCAGCTGCGCCCCGCACAAAGCGAGCCCAGGAGCGCCCCGGGGCAGGGCGGGCGCAGAAAAAGGGGAAAAGCCGCAAAAATCCCCAAAAAAACGCCGCGAATTCACCGGAGGTTACCTGCAGCGGGGGCTCCAGGAGCTGTCACAGCCGGGAGGAGGAGGAGGAAGAGGAGGAAGAGGAGGAAGAGGAGCAGGGCCCTTCCCCTCCCCGGCCCCTGCCCTGCCCGGCCCGGCCGAGCTTTTCTCCTTTTTGTCCGCGCACAAATTTTTGAGTTTTTATTTCCTTTTCTGTGCGGGGGGAAGCGGAGCGGGGCTGAAAGAATGATGTCACGGAATTCTCGCTCGTAAACTTTATTGTAACTTTTCTTCCGCCGCTTCCAGGTTTAGACAATAGAACAAAGTGGTGAAAGAACAACAAAATATAGCATTAGTTCCCCCAATAAAGTAATTCACGTATACAGTATACATTCTTTTTCACAGTTAACCTAAAGATCACTTTACAACTTGCTCCACTGTGCGCATGCTAACTAAAGGAGAGAAAAACGCTTTTTTTTTTGCTTTTTTTTTTGCTTTTTTTCCCCCTTTTTTTTCCTTATGGAAGAGACATTGAAAAATTGGAAAAAAAGGAAAAAAAAACAGCTAACCGAGGCAAAGAAGAGAAGGGAGAAATAGAGAGATAACTATAGCATAAATAGGCAGTTTCATGTTGTTGGGATGTTTGTCTCAATAGCTACCTCCAGTACACACAGATAAAACCACAACAAAAACCAGGGCCGGGAAACGAACTAAAACTCAAATTAAAGCAAAAAAAAAAACAAACCCCCAAAACCCAATAATAATAAAAAAGTGCACAAATGTAATATCACATAACTCCTCTAGCGCTGAAAGCTATGTTAACCAACCCACCCCCCACGCCCCCGGAAAGAAGAGAGAGACAGCGAGAGAAGGACAGAGAGAGAGAGAGAGAGAGAGAGAGAGGATTTCACAGTCATGTTTTACAGAAGCTATTGCGTTACACTACCGCTAGTTAATAACTGGCAAAAGGCAGCGAGGGCCGGCGGTGCCTCCCGCCTCCCGCTCATTGTACCGCGGAGCGTCGGCGCAGCGCTGCTCGCAGCGATATTGTTTTACGGCAATAAAAGGGATTGGGGGTTTTTTGTGGGGTTTTTATCTTTTTTTTTTTTTTTTGTGTGGTTTTTTTTTCCCTTTTCTCTTTTCTACGCTTTGTTTTTCTGGGTTGTTGTTTTGTGTGTGTGTGTGTGTGTGTGTGTGTGTGTCCCCAGCCCTCCCTTACACCGACTGCCATTAACGGGGGGCTCGGGGGCTCCTCCACCCCGGCAGCGCTCGCCCTTTCAGTCCTCAAAAATCCCTTTACTTCTTGTCCGCCTTCTGTGCTTCCCCTTCCTCGTCCGCCTCCTGGGCCCTTTCCATTTTCTGTTTTTCCAGTTCCTCCTGCTCGCATTTGCTGCTGGGAAACTTGTCTTTGTTGTTCTCCTTTTTCCATTTCATCCTCCTGTTCTGGAACCAGATTTTGACCTGCCTCTCTGTCAATCCCAGGGCGTGCGAGACCTCGATCCTCCGTTTGCGGGTCAGGTAGGGATTAAATAGAAATTCCTTCTCCAGCTCCAGCGTCTGGTAGCGGCTGTAGGTTTGCCTCCCCCTCCTGCGTCCGGCGGCTGCTGGGGGATGGATGGCGAAGGTTGCGGTGGGAGAGGGGGGGGAAAAGCAGAGAAGGAGCTTGAGAAAAACACAAACCAGGCTCGGGGAGAGGCGGCGGCAGCGCCGGGGAGGGCAGAGAGGGAATTCCGAGTTCCAGGGGGGAGACGGAGCTCCGGGAAGGGAAGGGAAAGGGGACGGAGAGGAGGGGAAAGGGGGGGTCACGCTCAGCCCACCCCGGCAGCCCGGCTGGAGCTGCGCTTTGCACGCTGATTATCGCCCCCAGATCCCCCCCAAAAACACCCCCAAAATTAAAATAAATTAAAATCCGCGGCCCTGCGGCGAGGCAGAGAGCCCGGAGCGAGCGGCCAACAGAAACGAAGGGGCTTTTTGAGGCTATAAAAGTGCCATAAACTTTAGGGACGCTTCCTCCCACAGAAAGCCCGGCTCGCTCAGCCCCCAGAAGAAAAGCTCTCCTTCAGGGTAATTAAACTATAAAGCAATTTACAAGTGCAAAAGTTTACCCCCGTAAAGCACTAAAATACGAAATAAAAGAGCCAGGCAGCCAAAGAAAGGACGGGGTTGGGGTGGGGGGGGGGACAGAAAGAAAAGCAAAAATCCGACAACAAAACGCAGAAAGAAGCGCGGAGGGGCGGTCGCGGAGCCGGGGGCTCACCTTGCGGTCGCATCCAGGGGAAGAGCTGCGTGGGAGAAGGGCTCTGCTCCGAGCTCTCCGCCTCCTCGGCCAGGCCGCCGGCCAGCTTGCAGTCCGCGTACTGCACCAGCTCGGGCTCCTGCGGCCCGAACAGGCTCTGCCGCTGCAGCGGCTCGTAGCCGTAGAAGTTGCCCGGCTCGCCATGGCACGCCACGGCGCACGGGTTCTGCTGGTACGGCGCGCCCGACAGCGACGAGGCGCCGTGGTAGAAGTCCTGCAGCTGCGGCGGGGGCTGGAAGGTGCCCCCCGCGCCGGGGCCGTACACCACCGTGGGTCTGCCCCCCAGATCCTGCGCGAAGCCGCAGTCGTAGTAATTGGGGCGCAGGGAGTCGCCGGTTTTGTACTTGGAGAAGAGTGAGTTGACAAAATAGGAGCTCATTTTAATTTCAATCGCGGTGGTTGTTGGTTTTTTTTTTTTTTTTTCTCTTCCTCCTCTCTCTCCTCCTTTTTATTTTTTTTAAGCAGCCGGAAAAAAAAAAAAAAAATTCAAAATTCGCCCCCGCCACAAACCAGACCGCGAGAGTCTATTACCGCAAAAATATTTTTTTTCTCTTCCTTTTTTTTTTTTTTTTTTCTGAGCAGGCAGCAAAAAAAAAAAAAAAAAAAAAATTAAAAAAAATATTAAAAAAAATCACCCCAACAACAAACCAGACCACGAGAATCTATTAGCGAAAAAAAGAAAGCGCTAAGATGCTAAGCAACGGCAGTTTGCGATTTCCAGGAATATAAAAGGAGGATATAATCAAAACTCTAAGCCTGCATGATATTGAATTCTTTCCTCCCCCCCCACCCCTAAAAAAAAAAAAAAAAAAAAAAATCGCCACTTAAAGAGTTCTCGCTTTACATTTCCAAGAAGAGATGCCAGTTCATAAACAGTTTTCAGTGATTTACTTCGGCGCAAATGAGTTGTTTCATATTTTGCAGTGTCTTTTCATGATCATTTGCATCTATTACCAAAACCTCATCCTATTGGCTTCTCCTTGCTCCGCACGGACCCGGCACCGCATGATTGTGAGAGGAAGAGTGTGGGAGAATAAAGGAGGAAAAGCGAGCGAGGGGGAGGGAGGGAGAGGGGAAGGGAGAAGGAGGTGGGGTGAATATACGGATTAAATATGTTTAACTACCCCCATTAATGAGGTATCGCTCGCCTCACAACAAATCACGCACCCAGACCACCCAAAAGATTGATTTTTGGGGAGTGCTGGAAAATTAAAGAGGAGCGCTCGCAGTCGTTAATTTCGAAATTTTAACGAGGCAGTTTTAGCCTTTTTAAATGTCAGGGTCGCTTTGGAAAACTGTAAAAGAACACGATTTAATTGCTACCAGTTTTAAAAGGTCCTATAAATGTAATTGGTATTTTAATACAAGTTATCAAATCATACAGCTTCTTATCCTAAACATATTTTAAAACAAACGAGGTAGTCATATTTAACATTTTAATGATCAATTTCCTTATTATTGATAAAGGTTTAACTATCGCGTGAAGGGAATTGCGTTTGTAATAGCCCCAAAAAAGGCCGTAAAGTGTTTAACAAACTATAAAGCGCCATAAAGCCGGGGATGTTGTTGTTGTTTATGCCGCACTCCATAAAAGCCGCTCGGCTTTTACGAGCGCGCATAAACGCGGGGCTTTGCTCGGGAGCCTTGCGCGGCCGCGGAGGTGCCGATATTGAGGCAAAACCATCGCGGTTTTCCATCTAGAACATCGGCTTTGCTGCCTCCTCCTCCCCTTCCTCCTCCTCCTCCTCCTCCTCCTCCTCGCTGGGGATGACTCAAAACTCCAAATTTGGGGCTCCCATCGCCCCCTCCCCTGCAGCCCCACCTCGCCCCCTCAACTTCCACTTCTTCATTTCGCCCTTCTTCATTTCATCCTCTTTTCATTTCATTTTTTTAAATTTCATTTTTTAATTCCATTTTTAATTCCATTTTCTAAATTTCATTTCCCCCCCCCCTTTTTTTTTCTCCCCAGGGTAAAACCCGGCGGGGCGAGGGGGGGAGAGAGAGGGGAGAGCAGAGAAATTTTCCCTTTTATTGGCGTTCGGCGAGAGCGGAGCCGGAGTTGCCCCTCGGATGCCAGCGCTGCAATTTCGCAGCGCCGGGAACACACAGGGGGTAGATTTGGAAATTCATTTCTCGCACTCAGCAAATATTACCCAGGCGTTTCTCGGCTAATAACGGCGCGGACCCTCCCAGCCCCGGCCCCCCAGAGCCCCCCGCAATTCCAGACGGGTTTTACAGCCTTTCCAGCCTCTCTTCTCCTGCTCAGTTTGGGTTTTTTCCCCCCGTTTTGCCCCGCCTGGGTTTGTGCTGTTTCCCCATCGCCTCCGCCCGAACGGGGCTGGAGGCAAAAACTGAATTTTAGGAGTCTTCCGCTCCACTTGAGGTACAAAATTCAACCTCCGTTGCAGGAAAAAGGAGGGGAAAGTTGAAATATTTAAGTTTTTCTACCTTGGTTTGAAAGCAAATATAAAAATCCTCAGTGGGGAAAGGCAGGGAGCGAAGGAAGGCAGAAAGGAAGAGGGGAAAAAAAGACAGAAAACCAAGATAGCAACGGAATAAAACTTTAAAGGCATCCTTAGAGAAATAATTTAAGTAAATACGCTTCCTTTATTTTGCGCGGGGATAATTCCAGCCGAGCCTAAGAGCCTTTCGCAGTAATTATTGCTGCTGGAGCACTTGCAGCGCTATAATTAAAGCTTTTCTCGCCCCTCTAAAACACGAGTTAACATTTTCTTTTTTCTCCCCACTTTTATTGCCGATCGAGCAGGTTTGGGTTTCATAAAACCGTCAAAAAAAAAAAAAAAAAAAAAAAAAAAGGCCCGAAAATGGTGCGGAGAAGCAAACAGAGCTTTGGAACCCGGCAAAGGGGAGATGCTGGAATATCCAGGGGGGGAAAAGAAAATACAATGGGATCGATGAAGTGAATTCGGGGCAGAAGTTTCCCCTCCCGAAGTTCGGGAAGGGGAAAAGGGGAAGAATTGGGGAATTTGGGCTGGGAAAGGAACATTTGGGCCAAGAGCGGGAGGATTTGGGTGCCCAGCAAAGCCCAGAAATCAAGGAGCTGATCCTAAATCATCGCGGCTCCCGATGAAAGGAAAATGTTTCCATTCCAAGGAAAACCGAGCGGGAGCGCGGCGTGGGTGTCGGGCAGAGATAATTTATAAACACCCAGCGGAGGAAAAGATTTATTGGGAATTCATAAAGCAAAAAAAAAAAAAAAATTATATAAAAAAATGGAAGAGCCTCAAATCCCTTCCTCGCTAAACCTCAAGTTTGCTCCGCTCTGCCTCTCGCCGAATGCACAGGGGCGAGATTTTTCTTCATTTCGCTCATTTATTTCTGTTTGCGCTCGTATTTCACGTCGCGGCGATGAAACGGAGCCTCGAGATGCCGAAACTTTGCCTCTTAAAACAAGATTTCCCACCCCGCGGGCTGGAATTGTTCCGCCCTCACCCAAAATCTCGATTTTTGGAGCGGCGGGAGCGGTTCCTGGTGGAACTTGGGAGCTATTCTCGGTCAGGGAAAGAAACCCCGTTTATACCGATTTGAAAGAAAACCCATCTTGAAATTATTGCGGCCGTTTGTAGCGGAAGAATTTACAACATCTGAGTAAATTTTTTGCCTCGTAATTCTGAGGAATCAAAGGCCGGAATCAAAGTGAACTGGTGGAGTTAAAAGTTGACATTATTGCCTCCGCATCGGGGGTGTATTTGTATGTGCCCCAAACCTCAGTGGTTTAAGAGCATTTTGGGTTCATTTACTCGTTTGTGGCATTTAAAAAAATATTTCTGAAGCTGTTAAAGTGAAGAATTCGAGCGAAGAGCGTCAGCAGTGCCAAAAGATGGGGCGGCCGCGCCAGAAATGAGTGTTCAACTTCTGAAAGAAACAAATGCTCTTGTTTTGTTGCATGGTTGAGTTGTTTTTTTTTATTTTATTTAATTTTTTTTTTTTATCCTGCGGTGGCTGGGATTATAAAACACATAAAATATCGAGCGGGGAAGGCGCAGATCATCCTAATGGCCGAGAGGAAAAATATTGTCCCTGCTCTGCGCGTCCCTTTCTCCCCGAAACCTTCTTTTTTCAACCCCGCACACGTAAATCTGCGGGCCTGGGGTAATTTCAGCTGTCCTCCCACCTCCGGAGCGGCACAAAACAAAACCCGGCGCTTTTTTATTCCCTTTTAAACGAACATTTAGCGGGGATGCGCGCCCCACCTCTCAGCGCAGCTCCTCCGCCGCGCTGCCGCGGTGTTTTTCCCCTTCCCAGCCTCACATAATTTAGCCTGGATCAAAAAAAAAAAGAGGAGATGTAAGCTATAAACCGGGCAAACCAGCGATAATTAACCCAATATTTTACCTAATGGGATCAAGGTGTTCGCGCCCGGGGGGCGCCTCTAGCGTGGAGCGACGGCGCCACCTCGCGGCCGCGCGCGGAACTGCAGGCGGAGCCTCCCGGCGGGGGGAAACCCAAAAAAAGGGAAAAAACATCAAAATCAAGAATTTCATCCTCGCCGGGAGGATAAAAAGGCTTCAAAAATACAAAAAGAAAAGAAAGAGAGGGAGGAAAAGAGGAGGAAAACGAGAATGAGGGTTTTTTTTGTCGCCCTCTTCGCCTCGCTGGAGTTCTCTCAGAGTGCGGCAATAAAAAAATAAAATTTAAAGAGAAAAAAGAGGCGAAGTGGGCTCGCTTTTGAAACGCGCCATTGTTTCAAATTCCGAGACTAAACAATTGGTCATTCTGCTGCCCGGGAGGCGCGGGGGGGCACGGCCGGGGCTGTAAAGTCATCAAGAGCTTCCCCAGCCCAGACGTCTCGCCAGAACTTGGAGAGTGCGAGCGCTGGGGGTGCCTTCTGTGCCAGCGTTGTTGTTGTTGTGTGCAGGCCTGGAATTGCTTTAAAGGGAGGGGGAAAAAAAAGAAAAAAAAGGTTAAAAAAAAAAAAAAAAAGAAACAAGAAAAGAACAAAGAGAATCGTCCCGAGCGCTGGATTTTCACGGCATCTGCAAGGGGAGAATAAATTAGCGAAAGTCCCTCCCCGGCTTTTCTTTTTTTAAATCCCCAATTCTGATGTTTTGTTTTTTTTTTTTTGAGCTGCCCCTCCGTCACTAAAAAAAAAAAAGGAAAAAAAGTAGAAAAATAAAATAAAAATAAAATAAAATTTTTAAAAATTTAAAATAAAAATAAAGTAAAAATAAAGTAAAAAGAGGGGAAGCTGTTGAGGGGCAGCCCGAGCGCTTTTCCGCGCGGGGCTTCCCCGCTCCTCGCAGTAATTTAGGAGTTCCTGAAAGTTTTCTTGCGCTGTTTCCTTTACAGCCGCTCAGTTCCTTAACCTTCAGAAATTTATACCCTATAAAGTTTTATAGCGGTCATATTCTTTTATGGCAGCGCGCTGCGCTGAATTTTCCTTTCTTTATGACAAGTTCCTTCCCTTTCTCTCCCTTCCCTCCTCGAGCTCCAAAATTCTTCCTTCTTCTTTTCTTCTTCTTTTGTTTTCTTTTCAGGGCTGCCCCAAAGAAAGGAGATTTTTTTTTTCTCCCCTTTCCCCCCCCCTAAAGAAGTGAAATATTGCCCCTTTGGAGCGGCCCATTTTGTTAAAAATTACCGGGCAGGAGATTCCGGGTCCTGCTCCTGTTCCCGAGCGGGACTCGGGGCTTGTTCGGTGATTTTAAATTGTTGCTATTTTAATTTTTTTTAAATATAAAACAGTTTTCCGGGCTCTTGAGGGCTTCATAAGCGATAAAAACTCACAGGAATTTCGGGAGGGAATCGCAGGAATCGCTCCTGGAAAAGGAACCGCGCGTCCAAGCCGAGGTGACGCCGAGCGGGGAGGCAGGGTCGGGGTTTTGCGGTTTTTTAGGTTTTTTGGGGGTTTTTGGGGTTTTTTGGGGTTTGGGGGATTTTTTGGGATTTTGGGTTTTTGGGGGGCTTTTGGGTTTTTTTTTGTTTTGTTTTTTTTTTTTAATCTTTTCGGGAAAAGTTTTTCCATGGGCGAGAGGCGAATAAAGCGAGGAAAGGCAGAAAATCCACTTTGAGCCTTTTCCCCTCAGGCTGGGGCGGGAATAAAAAGAGATGAAAACTCCAAAAATAAAAATTAAACCCGCGATCAAGGGGCAAAGGCGGCCCCAAGCTCGGGAGCCAGAAATTAAAATGAAATCAATAATTTTTAATTTTGAAACATTTGGGAGCGCAGAAAGTTCGGGTGGGACCCAGCAAACACTTGCTGCTCCCCAGTTGAATTATTTTGGAATTACTTTGGAATTATTTCGGAATTATTTCCACTTCTCCTCGGCTGATTTTTGGGAATCTGAACCCCCCAAAAAAGCAGGAAAAACCAGGGCGGGAATAATTGCGGGATTTGGGGGGAGGAACACAAAGACAGAGCGCTGCTCGTTGTTCTAAAATCGATTTTTATTCTGGAGCATTAAAACATCTCTGGAAAATACATCCGGGCCGATGCTACAGAAAACAAAAAATTTACAACATTTTCTGGGGTTTTTTTCTTTATTTTCTCTTTTTTTTTTTTTTTTTTTTAGATTTTTTCCTATTAAAATCAGCTAACATCTTCCACTCTATTCTCAAAGAACCTCATCGTCGTCATCTTAAAAATATCCGCTCTTTAGCACAGCTCTAAGGAAAAGTGAGAAAAATCCGCTCCTAAACCCCGGCGGCCGAAACATCGAGGAACTCGTGGGAAATGAGAATTGAGGAGGATTTGGGCAAATCCGGGCTCCGCTGGGGACGCGAGGGGTTCGGGGAGAACCGAACCGAGCTGGCAAATTCCGCTCACACAGCGTTTCCCACCCGTTTTAATCCATTTAATCGCTTTTTTAAAAAATAAATCAGCATTTAGAGAAATCTCCCTGCTGAAACGCCTCAAAATTTGAATTTTTTTAAGCTCAATTTTTAAACCCCGAGCGAAGTTTGGGTGGAGCTGAACTCCCTCCGGCAGCACAAGGGTTAAACTCGGGAGCAGCTCCGGGCTGGAAAGTTTTGCACGAGAAAAACCCAAAATGTGAACCCCCAAAAATGAAACGAATTTCGGGGGGATTCTCTCGAACCTTTCAGCTCTGGTTTCGCTTCGATGGGGGAGATAATTTGGGGGATTTTGGGGTTTTTTGGGGTTTTTTTGGGTTTTTTTGAGCGGGTTTGGAGCGGCGGAAATTTCAGCGCAGCTCCTCGGGTTTTATCTCGGGATCGCGGAGGGAGGGGGAGGAAAAAATAGGAAAAAAACAGAAAAAAAAAACAGAAAAAAAAAAAAAAACCAGAAAAAAGAGCAGGAGCGGTTAAAAAACTGCAAATCCGCGGAATTTCGCTATCGCTGCGCCCAGAGCGGCCCCGCTGATAAAACTTTCCCTGGAAACAGATTTGGGCTGGTTCCTCCTGATAAACTGCAGGAAAAAAATTTGACTTTTCTGTGCTTTTTTCACCCCCCTGTGCCCATCCCGGAGCCCCTCAAAAGCCTCAAAGTCCGAATTCCGCGCACGGACCAAACTGGAGAAGTTTATTTCCATTTTTTAAATTTTTTTTTTTTTTTTGTACAGCCACTACCAACGCTGAACTCTTCGAAAAACTTTTTTTTTGTTTGTTTGTTTGTCTGTTTTTAAATTGAAAAATAAAAATATTAAAAATAGGAATGAGAATGCACAGCACGGACAGGAACACGAGCACGAACACGGGTCACGAACACCCACACGGAACCGAGCTGAACTAAACCCCCCCCGCCCTCCCCGCCCTCCCGAACCCCAAAATCGCCCCAAAAAGAGACAAAAACAACCCCAAGCCCCGGCCTGGATCCGCGCTGCAGCCTCGGGGTGAGGATGAGGATGAGGATGGAGGAAACCTCGGGAAATCCGCGCTGGAAGCGACCGAAAATCCCCCGAGCCCGGCGCGTTCAAGTATCCAAAAATCAGAATTTAAAATAAACCCGGGCTGGGCTTGGCGCTTTTATCTCTGCAGCAGCTCCAGGAAAAAGTCCAAAATTCCTCAATAAATTATAAATACAGCGCGCTACCAGCGGCCGGGCCCTCCCTGAAAGCTCCACTAAGGTAGTTTATTTATTTTCCATTTTTTGTGTTTTTTTTCTTTTTTGCTTCTTTTTTAAATTTTTTTTTTAAATTTTTAAACTAGAAAATCCCGTTTTTCCTCCTCTCTAAAAAGTTCGGGGGGAAGTTGGCGGGGGGTTCTTCCGCCCTTTTCTTTTTCTCCTCAATAATTTACAGGGCCCCACGCTCCCCCCTTTCTCTCCCTTCTCTTTTTTCTCTTTTTTTTTTTTGCACAAAAAACCCCAAATCCAGGCGCTTCTGCCCCAAAAAAACCTTCTCCTCCAAGTCCCAGTTTCCTCCAAAAGCGCGGCCGGAATCCAAATTGTGCCAAATAATTCGAATAATTCGAATTTTTCATCGCAAACTGAGATTAAAAAATTGAAATATAAAGGGGAATAAAAAATGGGGGGGACCCCAAATTGGGGCTGTCCGGGCTGGGGCTGGAAATGATTTGTGGGGTGTAATTAAAGGCGGCCTTAATTAATGTGTCTGTGGTGCAGGGGTTTAATTAAAGCGTCTGGGGGCTCGGACACCTCCAGAACGTCTGGGAGCGTTTGGGGGAAAAAAACCCAAAATTTTGGGGAGAAAAAGAGAAAATAACGGGGAGGTTTGGGGGTGACCGGGTTGGGATCGGGGGTTTTTTGAGTTTTCGGGGGGAAAATAAATAAAAAAGGGGAAAAGTTGATCGGACAGTGGGGAGGGGAAAAAAGGGGGAGAAAAGGCAAAAAGGAAAGAAGGGAAAAGAAAGGAATCCCAAAAAGAAACAAGGAAAGAGAAAGGAACCCCAAAAAGGAAACAAGGGAAGGGAAATGAACCCCAAAAAGGAGCCCAGCTTTGGGCTGAGTTGCACCAGAAGAAGAAAAAAATATTTAAAAATTTGAAATAACCAAAATTTCATCTGGAACGGCGGAGCTGGGAGTGAGGGAAGGGTCCAGCGCTGCTTTTGGGGCGCTTTGGAGAAAAACGCTGAGATTTGGGGGCGCTGCCTCTCCTGTCACTCCTCGCCCCAAAAGGAGCCGCACTTTGTTGTGCCAAAACACGAAAAGAGATTTTTTAAAAGAGGAAAATAACCAAAATTTCAGCTGGAACAGCCGAGCTGGGACTGGGGGAGGATCTGGCGCCGCTTTTGGGGCGGTTTGGAGAAAAACGCTGAGCTTGGGGCCGCTGCCTCTGTGTCCCGTCACTCCTTGCCCTGCTCGTTCCTCTCCCCCAAAAAGCGCTTTGAGATGACGAAAAAACAGATTTTTAAAAAGGAAAATAACTAAAATTTCAGCTGGAACAGCGCGGGGGAGGATCCGGCGCCGCTTTTGGGGCAGTTTGGAGAAAAACGCTGAGTTTGGGGCCGCTGCCGCTTTCTCCTCTCTTTTGCCGCTCTCTCACTCTTTGCCCCCAAAAGGAGCCGCGCTTTGGGCTGAGTTACCTCCAGAAGGCGAAAAGGGATTTAAATATTTAAAATAATGAAAAATTCAGCTGGAACGGTGAAGCTGGGTCTGGGGGGAGGATCCGGCGCCGCTTTTGGGGCAGTTTGGAGAAAAACGCTGAGTTTTGATGGCGCTGCCTCTCCCGTCACTTCTTGCACCACACTTTGGGCCGAGTTGCTCCAAAAGACGAAAAAGAGATTTTTACAGAGGAAAATAACCAAAATTTCAGCTGGAACAGCAGAAGGGAGGAGGATCCGGCACCGCTTTTGGGGCAGTTTGGAGAAAATCTCTGAGTTTTGATGGCGCTGCCTCTGTGTCCCGTCACTCCTTGCCCTGCTCCCTCCTTGCACCACATTTTGGGCTGAGTTGCTCCAAAAGACGAAAAGGAGATTTTTTTTAAAAAAGTAAAATAACATTTCAGCGGGAACAACAGACTGGAGGAGGATCCAGGGCTGCTTTTGGGGCAGTTTGGAGGAAAACTCTGAGTTTTGACGGCGCCGCCTGTCCCGTCACTCCTTACCCTCCTCATTCATTTTCCCCAAAAGGAGCCGCGCTTTGGGGTGTGTTGAACCCAAAAAAAAGATTTTTAAATGAAAATAACCAAAATTTCAGCTGGAACAACAGACTGGGGGAGGATCCAGCGCAGCTTTTGGGGCGGTTTGGAGGAAAACGCTGAGATTTGGGGCCGCTACCTCTGCCCTCTCACTTCTTTCCCCAAAAAGGAGCCGCGCTTTGGGCTGAGTTGCTCCAAAACACGAAAACAGATTTTTAAATGAAAATAACCAAAATTTCAGCTGGAACAACAGACTGGGGGAGGATCCGGTGCTGCTTTTGGGGCAGTTTGGAGGAAAACGCTGAGATTTAGGAGCGCTGCCTCTCCCATCACTCCTTACCCCGAAAGGAGCCGCGCTTTGGGCTGAGTTGCTCCAAAACACGAAAAGAGATTTTTTAAAGAGGAAAATAAAATTTCATCTGGAACAACAGACCGGGGCAGTTTCCAGCGCCGTTTTTGGGGCAGTTTGGAGGAAAACCGCTGAGTTTCGTGAACTCTGCCCCTGTGTCCCGTCACTCCTTGCCCTGCTCCTTGTTCATCTTCTTCATCTTCATGCGGCGGTTCTGGAACCAGATCTTGACCTGGCGCTCGCTGAGGTTGAGCAGCCGCGCCACCTCGTGCCGCCGCTCGCGGCTCAGGTACATGTTGAACAGGAACTCCTTCTCCAGCTCCAGCGTCTGGAATTTGCTGTACGGGCAGCGCTTCTTGCGCGACGAGCGCGCCTGCAGCCAGCTGGCGGCGGGGTTGGCTGGAAAAGGGGGATTTTAAAATAAAAATGGGGGGAAATGGGAGAAATCAGAGTTTTGGTGGGGTTTGAAGGGGTTTTTTGGGGTTTTTTAAAGGGGAGGTGAGTGGTGGTGGGGGGACAATGAATGAAATAAAAGATGAAATAAAGTGAAGTAAAACAAAGAGCAAAGTAAACCAAACCCAACCAAAACCAACTAAACCAAACAAACCCAACCAAACCAAACCCAACCAAATCCAAACCCAAAAGCAAAACAAAAACCAACCAAACGCAACCCAACCCAAACCCAACCCAACTCAACCCAACCCAACCCAACCAAACCAAACAACAAAACAAAAACCAAGCCAACCCAAACCAAACCCAACCAAACCAAAAAAGAAAAAAAAACAAAAACCAAACTAAACCAAAACCAACTAAACCAAACCAAACCAAACCCAGCCAAACCAATGAAACCAAACAAACCCAACCCAAATCCAACCATACCAAACAAAAAAACAGAACAAAAACCAACCAAAACAAACCCAACCCAAACCAAACCCAACCCAACCCAAACCAAACCAAACCAAACCAAACCAAACACAACCAAACCAAACCAAACCAAACCAAACACAACCAAGCCAACCCAAACCCAAACAAATCAAACCCAAAACCAAAACAAAACCCAACCTAACCTAACCCAAGCCAAACAAACCAAACACAACCAAACCAAACCCAAAAACAAAACAAAACCAAACCAACCAAACCGAGCCAACACAACCAAACCAATGAAACCAAACCAACCAACCCAACTCAAACCAAAACCCAACCAAACAAAAAACCAAACCCCAAAACTAAAACCAAACCAAACCAAACCAACAAAACCCACACAAACCAAGCAAACAAAACACCAAATCCAAAACTAAAAGCAAACAGAACTAAACCAAACCCAGAGGAAAACAAAAATAAAAACAAAACCACCAACAAAAATTAAACAACTAAAAACCCAACCCCAAGGCCCAAAAAAACCCCCTAGAAAATTCAGAAAGAACCCTTTTAAAAACCCCAAAAAACCCCAAAAATTCCAGTGCTGGGATTGGGGGCACGGGAGTTGAGGGACGGGCATGGTCCCCGCACCCCAAATTTGGGGTGAACCCCGAGGGGTTTGGGCTGAATTTCTGTGGTTTTGGGGTGAATTTCTGTGGCTTTTTGGGTTCATACCAGATGGTTTTGGGTGAATTTTTGTGAGTTTTGGGGGAAGTTCTGCGGGTTTTGGGTGCACCTCGAGGGTTTTGGGGTCCCTGTCTAGAGGTTTTTGGGTGAATTCTGTGGGTTTGGGGTGCACCCCGGGGTTTTTGGGTGAATTTCTCCAGGTTTTGGGTTCATTTCCCCGGGGTTTTTGGGTGAATTTCTGTGGGTTTTGGGTGCACCCCGGGGTTTTGATTTCTTTTCTCCAGGTTTTTGGGTGAATTTCTCCAGGTTTTGGGTTCATTTCCCCGGGGTTTTTGGGTTCATTTCTGTGGGTTTTGGGGTCCCGCCCCAGCCCCCACATTCCACACAAACAAACCAACCCCAAAATTTCCCTTTTCTCCCCATTTTCCCCAGGATTTGCTCCCCCAGCCCCATCAAGCTGGGAGGGGAGACCTGGAGGGGCTTTTCCTGAACAAATCCTGGCAATTTCAATTTTTAAAAATTAGATCTTTGGTGCAATCTGGCCCCAAAATCCCTCTCTGGCTGCCACAGGTCTGGACAGAGTCACCCCCAGCCAGTGACATTGGCAGGGCTGGAAAGGCAGCCAAAAATACAAATAAATAAAAATAAAAATAAGATTAAATAAATAAATAAAAAATAAATCTTTTTTACAAAAATTGCAGTTATCTTTTAATTATATAACACTGTAAATAAAGAAAAATAAGTAACATTTAGAATAAAATGAATGGACTTGCAAAAGAAATACAATTTAAAATGAAGACACATAAGTAAATAAATAAATAATATTATAAAATAAAGAAATAAAATTTAAAAATAATTAAAATTAGGAATAAATAAAAGCTTCCCTCCCGTCACGCTGGCGGGTGGGAGAAGCTGCGTGGGAATGGTGGAAATAAAAAATTCCATTTTTGGGGATATTTGGGGCATTTTTTCCATGGAGGGAGGGGAGGGACACGCGAAATTTTGGGAGCCGAACCTGCCCCGCTGTCAGCGGCCGAGGTGGCAAAAATCGCAGCCGAAAGCGAAGTGGTTTTAGGGTAAATATTGGGATTTTCGCTAATCACGTGCAAACATCGGTGTCGGGGAGGGAGGGACGCGCGGGGCTCCGGCCACGGCACAAATTCCCCTTTTATTCCCTTTTCCGCCCCAGAATTGCGGCTGGAGCCAAAATCCCGCACGGAAATTCCCGGGCCACCCCAAACACCCCCAAACGCGCCAAAAATCCAATTTATCTGATATTTCCGATAAAAAATAATATAAAATATCAACCCCTGAACCTTTCCGCGCCAGTCCTGCCCCTTCCGAGTTTGCAGGGCTGTTTCCTCCCCGGAATTGACTGGAGCCAATATGCAGAATTAATAATTAAAGAGGAGGAAAGCTGTTAATAATTGATATTGTTAATCCTGCCCGCCATCCTTTAATGGCCGCGCTCCAGCCCGGCGGGTTCGGGGCATTTTGGGGTCGTTCAAATGGATTTTTATTTTATTTGCTCACAAATCCCCGGGCAGGAAAGGGAATGGGGAGAGGTCCTGGCACCTCTTTTATTTTTTGGGGTTTTTTTCTCCAAAATCCAGTAAAATAAATTAACAGTTTCCAGGCAGGGATTCATCAGGGAGAAACAACAACAACAAAAAAAGGGGGAAAATGGGAAAATCGGAATCAGGACAGGCTGCAAAACAGCCCTGAACGCCAGCAAGAAATTTAATTATTATTGAAAGCAAAAAAACCGCAGGGAAAGGAGAGCGGCTTTGAGAGCGATTATTTTGGGACAAAATGTTCCATTTTCGGGGGTTTTGTTTGGCGCAATCGGTTTGGGTTTGTTCTGGATCCCTGCCCAGCACAATAGAAAAGAACTTTTCTTCTGGGCGAGTTCATTGAGAGGGGAAAGGGAAAATAAATTAAAAGTAAATTTAAAAACAACAGCAACAAGAAAAAAGCGCCACCAGAACGCGCTGCAAGAGGAAATGGCGAGGGGGGAGAGAAAATTCCGCGGTTTTAATGGGAAAAAGTTCATTTAAAGGGAGGAAAAAATGGGAATTTCCACCCGCCGGGCGCTGCTACTTTGCCAGGCTGGAAAAATTCGGGGTTTTGTGGAAAAAATCGGGATTTTAGTGGAAAAAACCCCCATTTTTTAAAAATGGAAAAATCCACTTTTTTATAGAAAAAATCGGTTTTTTTGATGGAAAAAATCCGGGTTTTTTAATGGAAAAATCGGGGTTTTATGGGAAAAAGTGGGGTTTTTATGGAAAAAATCCGTTTTTTAATGGAAAAATCTTTCCTGGGAGGGTGAAACCACTCCGGGGTCACCTTGGAGCAGAACCAGGCGCCAGCAGGAGGTGACACCGCTGCCGCTCCCTCCCTCCAACACAAATATTATCATTAAAAATAACAATACTAATATTATTAATAGCATTAACCACCCCCCGGGCCGATTATTAGGATTATTTTAAATCCATATTTCACGCGGGAAAAAGGCCCGGCCTGGAGTTTCAGCGTGTCCCCAATCTGGCGAAATTACGAATAAAAGCAGATATAAAACTGATATAAAACTGATATAAAACAGATATAAAACCCGATATAAAAGCGATATAAAAGCGATATAAAAGCTGATATAAAAGCTAATTAACTCCAACGCCCCCTCCCTCCTTCTCCGGTTGTATTTTGGGTTTTTTTAAAGCAGGGAAGGAGCGCGGCTCTGAAATATTCATCCCCGCTAATAAACAAACAATTAACGGCGCAGATAAATAAACTCCGCGGTCGGGAGGCAGCGCCGGCAAAAGCAGCGCGGAACCTCCGCCGTGAACATTTTCCCAGCCATTTTCCCTCCTTTTTCCCCATTTTCCCCTTTTTTTCTCCCTCACTTTCCGCCCCCGCGGCGTTTCCGCGCTTCCCTCCCGGTGAACTTTGTCCCGGAGATTTTTCCTTTTTTTCTCCCTTTTTATTTTTCCTCCCTTTTTCTCTCTCGCTTCCCTTCCCCGGGGAGTTTCCGCGCTTCCCCCCTAGTGAACTTTTCCCGGCGATTTCCCCTCTTTTTTCCCCTTTCCCCCCCCCTTTTCCTCACTGTCCTCCCCCGCGGTGTTTCCGCGCTTTCCCCGCTGAACTTTTCCCATCAATTTTTCCTCTTTTTCCCCATTTCCCCCCTCTTTCCTCTCTCTTTCCACCCCTCGCAGTTTCAGCCCTTCCCCTGTTGAACTTTTTCCCATAATTTTTTCTTTTCTCCCCATTTTCCCCCTCTTTCCTCTCTCTTTCCACGCCGCGGCGTTTCCGCGCTGCCCCTCCGCCCGCCACCGCGCAATTTCCTCCCATTTTCCTCCGCTTTCCTCCATTTTCCTCCCTTTCCCTGGGTTTTCCTCCCGTTTTCTTCCCTTTTCCTGGTTTTTCCTGCATTTCCTGCCGTTTTCCTAGGCTTTCCGGCATTTTCCTGCCGTTTTCTGCGTTTTTCTGCGTTTTCCCGCCGTTTTTCTGCGTTTCCCCGCATTTTCCTGCCGTTTTCCTGCCGTTTTCCTGCGTTTTCCTCCTCCGTGCGCCTCAGTCCCTCCCGCGCTCTCTCCTCTCCGCACTCGCGCTCCGGGCCCAGCCCCAAAATCCCGATTTTATTTCCATTTCCTCGCCCCTCTCCCCCATCCCTGCCCCTCCCCTTCCCCTCCCTCCCTCCCCAAGCCCCGATTTTCAACTTTCCCCCCCCCCTTCCCCATTACCATCACCCCCTTTTTATTTTCATTTTTATTGCGCCGCTTCCTCACTTTTATCACTCACTTTGATCTCGGCCGTCTTTGTCCTCGCTTCCTCCGCCGGGTTTATGGTCCTCGAAGCCCCGCCGCGGGTCGGGGGCGATGCCCAGCGCGTCCCGCGGCTGCTCCGGGCCGAAGCCGCCCTTGGGCCCGTCCGGAGCCCGGCTCAGCTCGGCTTTGGCCGGGCCGGGCCCGGGCTCCAGCCAGGGCTGCGGGAGGAACGCGGGGAAGGCGGCGGGGGCGGCCCAGGAGGGCCCGAACGGCGCCGCTTTGGGCTGGAAACTGCACGAGGGGAACTCGAGGGGCTCGCCCGGGGCTCGGGGGGCCGCGAACGGCGCGGGGGCGAATTTAGGGGAGGGGGAATCGCCGCCCTCGTGGCTTATGATGGAGTCGACATAGTAATTGCTGAGGGTGCCAGAGATGGACATGGTGAGGCATCGTACGGGGCGGCGCTCGGGGAAAATTTGAAATTGGGGGGCAAAAAAATAGGAAGAAAAAAAAAACCACTTAAAATTAAATATATGTATGTAAAAAAAAAATCCCCTAAAATTAAAATTAAGCTCCTAGAATTAAAAGGAAATAAAACATAAAATTAAAAGAAAAGAAAGCATAAAATTGAAAGGAAAAGAAAGCATGAAATTAAAAGGAAAGAAAGCATAACATTAAAAGAAAAGACAGCATAAAATTATAAGGAAAGAAACCATAAAATTAAAAGAAAAGAAATCATAAAGTTATAAGAAAAGAAACACTGACATTAAAAGAAAAGAAACCCCAATATTAAAAAAAAAATAGACCCTAAAATTAAAAGAAACAAACCCGAAAATTAAAAGGAAAGAAACCCTAAAATTAAAAGAAACAAACCCGAAAATTTAAAGAAACCCTAAAATTAAAAAAGAAAACAGACCCGAAAATTGAAAGAAAAGAAACCATAAAATTACAAAAACAAACAAACAAACAAAAAAAAAGCAAAAAAACCCACCAAAACCCACACAGGCCCTGAATTAAAAAGAAACAGACTCTAGAATTAAAGGAAAAGAAAGCCTGAAATTAAAAAAAAGGCATAAAATTAAAAGAAACAAACCATAAAATTGAAAAAAAAAAAAAAAGAAAGAGAATTGAAAAAAAATAAAGAAAATTGGAAAAAAAGGAAAGGGAATTAAAAAAAAAAAGAAAGAAAATTGAAAAAAAAAAAGACAGAAAACGGGGAAAAATGAAAGAAAATTGAAAAAAATTTAAAGTATATTTTCAAAAATGAAAAATGAAAGATGAAAAAGAAGAAAATCAATTGAAGTCAGGGTTCTGCGCTGGAAGGAGCGCGGCCGGCCCCGTTCGCGCTCCGCTCCCCGGCGCGGGCGGTTCCGCGGGGCTGCGGGGCCGCTCTGATCGCTCCAAGTTTCCTGCCCGGGCCTGATAAAGCGTCGGGGGCGCGTAAATCACCGGGGCCGGGGGGCCGCGCTCGCTGTCAGCGCCCCCGCGCTCCGCGCCCGAGCGCTCCGTGCGCGCTGCCCAACGCCGGGGCCACGAAATAAATAAAAAATTCCCAATGACCAAAAGCACCGCGGCCGCTCTCGGTGCGAATATTGGGGAATTTCCGCTTCTCCCCCTCCCCACCCCGCGCGGGTTTTGCTGCCGGATCGGGCGGGGAGGGGTCCGCAAGCAAAGGAGGGGTGGGATTGGGGAGTTTGGAATTTATTTTTTATTTTTTTTTGTGTGTGTTGAAGGGATGGTGCTGATGCGCCGGCTCTGCCTTTAATAAGGACGGCGGGGGAATTGGGGATAAAAGGCGTTTCTTCATTGCTGCACGGCAGAATCGCGGGGAAAGAAATAAAAATAAATGAAATGAAATGAAATAAAATGAAAATAAAATGAAATAAAATAAAATGAAATAAAATAAAATAAAAAATAAAAAATAAAATTAAAATTAAAATTAAATAAAAATAAAATAAAATAAAATAAAATAAAAATAAAATAGAAATGAAATGAAATGAAATGAAATGAAATGAAATGAAATGAAATGAAATGAAATAAAATAAAATATAAAATAAAATAAAATATGGAATAAACACAAACAGCCCCCACCCCCCTCCCGGCCGCGATTTCTTTATGGTCACGCATCCACATAAAAACCCGCAAAAATTCCCATTTTTGGGGAGCAAAACCAAAATTCGCGTTTTTGGGCAGCGCCCGGAGCACTGAGTAATGCGATATAAATAACTATAAATAATTATTTATAATTATAAATAATTATAAATAATTATAAATAATGACAAATAATGAACCGTCCAGCACGGGAGCAGGGATGCTCAACACGCCGCAAAAAGAAAATGAATTTCCGAATATTTCCATGAATAAAACCTCAAATATTTCAATTTAAAGCAGCCCCAGCGCCTTCCTCGGGCTCGGCGCTGTGGGATTTCCTTAGAAATAAATGGAAAAATTGAGAATATCGCCGGGGCCGGACAAAAGCGGGAGAATTCCCCTCGGCAGGGCTGAAATTCAGAAGCTCTGCCCGAAGTTTACGAGGCCACTAAAAGGCAGAGCTTTGTTCCGGAGTGCCCCAAACTCGAGCTGCTGCCAGAGTTTCAGAAAACTTACATTGGCCCGCTTGGATTTTTATAGCTGCGGATTTATTGCCCGGGAAAGAGGAAAAAAAAGGGGGGAAAAAGGAAAAAAAAAGGAAAAAAACAAAGGGACCCCGTGCCCACGCTGCGTGGCCAACGGCACCCCCGCCTCGCTCGTTTATTTTTTATTTTTTCCGCCAAAATCTGAAATTTCTGGGTGGTTTTTAACTCCCCGGTGATCCTAAATCCTCAATAAATCGATTTATTTCCAGGGGTTCTGCGGCCTCGTAAATGTTGGCTGAAGGGAAAGGTGCTGCCCTCGATCTAAGGAAAATAAAATAAAATAAAAATAAAATAAAAAGTGATTTTCCTCGATTTGGGCGGTAACAGTCAGGCTCGATTTGCCTCTCAATTTTTCAAATTTTTTCCCCCAAACCTGAGGTTTTGGAGAGTTTTATTTGCTCTCTGCTGCTCCCAGCTCCTGAGGATAAATCGATTTATTTCCAGGGGTTCTGCGGCCTCGTAAATGTTGTGTGAAAGCAAAGTGCTGTCATGGTCTGGGGAAAATGAAATAAAATAAAAATAAAATAAAAAGTGATTTTCCTGGATTTGGGTGGCGACAGTCCGGCTCAATTTGTTTCTCTTTATTTTTTTACTATTTTTTCCCCCCAAAATCCGAGATTTCGGGGTGGTTCTTTTTACTTCCCTGTGCTCCCAAACCCTGAGGAAAATTCCATTTATTTCCAGGGGTTCTGTGGCCTCGTAAATGTTGTGTGGAGGGAAAGTGCTGTCCATGATCTGAGGAGAATAAAATAAAATAAAACAAAAAGTGATTTTCCTGGACTTGGGCCGTAACAGTCGGTCTCAATTCCCCTCATTTTTTCCCCATTTTTTCCCCCAAACCTGAGATTTTGGAGTGGTTTTTTCACTCCCCAATGCTCCCAAACCCTGAGGAAAATTCCATTTATTTCCAGGGCTTCTGCGGCCTCGTTGAAGGGAAAGGTGCTGCCCATGACCCCGGGGAAAATAAAATGAAAATAAATTGTTTTTAAAAGTGATTTTCCTGGATTTGGGCTCAATTTGCCTCATTAATCCATTCCCCTCTCACCCCACGGCCGGGCGAGATTTTCCACCAGGATAAATCACAGAAATTTTCATTTCTGAGGATAAATCATGGAAATCTTCATTCCCAGGCCTGGAATAACCAGCTCGGACACAAAAATGAGGGAAAATTCGCATTTTGGCCTTTTCCAGCCAGGATAAATCACAGAAATCTTCATTTCTGAGAATAAATCACAGAAATCTTCATTTCTGAGAATAAATCGCGGAAAATTTCATTTCCAGGCCCGGAATAACCGGCACAGGCACTAAAATGAGGGAAAATTCGCATTTTGGCCTTTTCCAGCCCCTCGGAGCGAGCCGAGTGCCTGAGGTGTTTCACTGGTACAGGAGGTGGCGATGGTGATGATGATGATGATGATGATGATGAAGGTGAAGGTGATTAAAGCCCCCACCCCAAAGCTGAGCTTTCCCCCTGCCCAGATTTCCCCTAAAAGAGGCGATTTTGGTTAAAAACCGAAATGAATCCGGGCTGAGGGGAGGGACGGCCGAAATTTGGGGTTGATCTCAGTTTTGGCAGCTCCGGCCGCGGGATCCGAGGGGAAATTTGGGGACACTTTGGGACATTCTGGGGACAATTTGGGGACACTTTGGGACATTCTGGGGACAATTTGGGCACATCTTGGGGACATTCTGGGGACACTGTGGGGACACTTTCTGGGCACTTCGGGGACATTCTGAGGACACTTCGGGGACACTTCGGGGGCAGTTTGGTGACACTTTGGGAACAATTTGGGGACAACTTGGGGACACTCTCATTCTGGGGACAGTTTGGTGACACTTGGGGACATTCTGGGCACAGTTTCTCTGAGGACACTGTGGGGACACTTTGGGAACAATTTGGGACATTTTGGGTCCAATTTGGGGACACTTTGGGACACAGGGGACACTTTGGGGACACTTTGGGGACACTGTGGGGAAATTTTTGGGACATTTTGGGGACACTTTGTGAACAATTTGGGGACACTTTGGGGCCCAGCCGAGGGTGAATGTCCCCAGGTGAGTGACCCGCAAGGTCCCCCCTCCTTTCCAGGGGATCATTCCAAAACAACAATAACTAATTATTAATTAATCCCCAAATCCGCCTCTCCCCCCCCTCCAGGGCCAATCCCTGATTTTCCCAACTTTTCTCGTTCCTACCTGATTTTTAAAATTTATTTTTATTTATTTATTTATTTATTTTAATTTATTTCTTCTTTGAAGCCATCCGAGGAGCCGTGGGCAGGGAGAGCCCCGCGGTGAAATACGAGCGGGCGGCTCGCGCTGTCACACTGCTCGCCTTTTATTACCCCTCAGAAATTATCATTATTATTATTATTATTATATAACCAAATCAGACAATTCTGCAAAGAGATTCGGGGGAAATCCTCAAAAGCTGTGAAATCTAAAAATAAAATCAGATTTAAGGTTGGAGCTCGCCGGTGTTTGTGCAGCTGACGGATGAACGGCCGGGCTGGCGTTAAATGCGAGGAAAATGGAATTATTGGGGCTGAAGTGAAGGCGAACACCTGCTCTGCGCTCGGGCCTGCCTCACCTGTAATAAATACCTTCCCGGCAAGGCAAAAATAAATAATAATAATAATAATAAAAATAAAAATAAATCCCTCCCGGCGCGGCTCCTGTAAATAAAGCTGCTCGTGGCAGCGTGTGAGAGTGAATAAATTCCAACCAGGAGGATCCTCAGCAGCCTGGAGAGAGAAACCGAGTGGGTTTTCCATCCCTGGGCACGGAAATCTCCAAACATCGCAAGAAAACCCCGAAAATCCATTTACTCTCATTTTTTCTGCGCCTTCAGGAGTTAATTTTTAATATTTTAAATATTTTTTTACCCTTTAATCTCTTTTTTAACCTTTTCTGGAGGCGAACGCTGGCTTGGAGACTTGGATTTGAAATCCCCCATTGAAACCCATCAGAAATGAAATTGGAAACTCTTCTGCTCGCAAAACAAAAGCAAGAACTGGAGAAGGGAAACCCGAGGAGCGGCGCGGAAAAGTCGGAATTTTGGGGAGAAACGAGGCGGGAAAGGCGAGTTTGGAAATGGGATTGATTGTGGGGATGTGAGTGCGATGTGCTGGAGGGAAAAGTTTTTTTAAAAAAATTTAAATTTCGGAGAGGAAATTTCTGCTGGGCTTTGCTGGGTCAGCGCAGGGCGGGTTGGGCTGGGAGGGAAAATTCGGAATATTCTGGGAGGGAAAATTCGGAATATTCTGGGGCCGGGCTCTGATCTCAATTCTCTTTTCCTCATTTCAATTCTCTTTCTCTGATTTAAATTCTTTTTCTGTCATTTGAATTCTCTCTCTCTCTCTGATTTCAATTCTCTCTCATTTCAATTCTCTTTTTCTCATTTCAATTCTCTTTCTCTCATTTCAATTTTCTCAATTTTCTTTCTCTCATTTCAATTTTCTCTCTCTCATTTCAATTCTCTTTCTCTCATTCCAATTCTCTTTCTCTGATTTAAATTCTCTCTCTCTGATCTCAATTTTCTTTCTCTCATTTCAATTCTCTCTCTCGGACAGAAGGAACATTTTGCCCAGAAATTCCCAACTCCCAAATCCCCTCCTCGCGGGCAGATTGGCATTTCCCAAAATATTCCTGAAATATTCCCATTTTCGGCCCGTGCCTTTCATTAATTTATAACCTTTGGCTTAAGGAAGGAGCAATCGCAGCTGGTTCTTCCTGGAAACGCCTTTAAACCACTTTTAAAGGGGTTTTTTTTTGTTATTTTTTATTAAATCTGGCGACTTCTTCCAGCTGGTTTCGCCTCTGAGCTCGGGAGGAGATTTGGGGTTTTGTCCCGGCTGCGCTTCAGGGCAGGGGAAAACCCCAAATTTTGGGGTTTTGGGGGGATTTCTCAGGATTTTAACCCACCTGAGCGATTTCAGGGTTTTTCCTGTGCCGGTTTGGGTTTGGGAGCTGATACGGGAGGATTAAACTGAGGGTGAACTTCACGTCTGTGGAGATAAATCCCTGATAACTCAGCCTCAAAGCGTCTATTTTAAATTAAATTAAACATTCCAATATTGTAATTATAATAAGGCAGATAATCGCAAAAAAAAAAGTAATATTATTTTGGGGGTTTTTTTGGCTTTTAAGGGTCAGAAAACAGAATTAAAACCCCACCATAATTAATGAATAATACTTTAAGGCATGTGAGAGGCTCTGAAGGAAAATTCAGTCAGGGGTTCCCCCTCCCCAGCACGCGAAATTCCCTCCTGAAAGGGTAAAAATTTGGGGGGAAAAAAGCCCGAAATGAGTTTTTGTGGCCTAAAAGGCGGCGGGATCTACCTTGGCCATTTCCTGTGCCGGGCCTGAATGCTGCGGGCTGTTAAAGGAGGGACGAGGAGGGAGGGGGAAATTCCTGCTCCGAGGAGAAGCAAAAACAACTCGCACATGCGGGCAACCGCCCAAGGAGCCAAAGTTTACCCTGGCTGGAAAAAAAAAGGGGAAAAAACAACTAAAAAAAAAAAGCGATTTTAAATGAGGTTTGTGAGCTCGGCAGTTCATAAAACGCTCGGGATCGGCGTTGTGGGAAACGGGAGCGTGAGTGAGTTTGGGAAGGGGAAAAGGGAAAAAGGGAAATAAAGTCGGGGTTGTTGGATTGTGTGGGTGAGTTCGGGAAGGGAAAAAGGGAAATAAAGTCGGGATTGTTGGAGCGTGGGTGAGTTTGGGAAGGGGAAAAGGGAAATAAATTGGGGTTTGTTGTTCGGGACCCCGTTCCGGGCCCTCTTCGGCTTCCAGGGAATTCCTGTGGTGAATTTTGCACCCCGAGAGCTGCTGGGCTCTGCTTTGGGGTGTGAACGGGGATTCTGCTCAAAAAAAAGCCCCCAAAATACCCCAAAACCACCGTCCAGGTCGCGTTTAGCAAATTCTGCCGGCTCTGCTCTGGGGTGCCGGCGGTGTAACTGGGATTACCCTCAAAAAACAAAACAAACACTTAAAAAGCTCCAAAAAACCCCCAAAACGCCGCCAGAACCATTGTCCAACTCACCTTTAGGTTCTGCCCACGGTGTGATTGGGATACCCCTCAAAAAAAACCCCAAAACACCCAAAACCTTCGTCCAGCTCGCGTTTAGCAAATTCTGATTGTTCTGCTTTGGAATTCCACGGTGTAACTGGGATAACCCTCAAAAATAACCCAAAAAGCCCCAAAACCCCAGAACTATCATCCAAATTGCGTTTAGGGGATTCTGCTGGTTCTGCTTTGGGGTGTCCATGGTGTAACTGGGATAACCCTCAAAAAAAAACCCCAAAAACCCCTAAAAAGCCCCAAAAAATCCCACAACGATTGTCCAACTCGCTTTTAGGCTCTGCCTTGGGGTCCTGGTGGTGTAATTGGGACGACCCTCAAAAAAAAACCCAAAAACCCCCAAAACTTTCGTCAAACTTGAATTTAGGGGATTCCTCTGGCTCTGCCTTGGGGTGCCCGCAGTGTGATTGAGATACCCCTAAAAAACCCAAAAAATCCCCAAAACCCCCCCCCAAAACCCCCAAAATCCCCCCAAAACCCCAAACCCTTCATCCAGCTCGCGTTTAGGGGATTCTGCTGGCTCTGCTTTGGGCTGTAATTGGGATAACTTTCCAAAACCCCCCAAAACGCCCCAAAATCGAGATTCAGGCCGGGAGGAAGGGAGGGAATGTCCCGCTCGGGTGACAACAAAAGCGTCGCTGCCCTGCAGGAGGGGACACGGCAGGCACAGGTACAGCAGCGGGGCTGGAATCGTTCCCAAAATAAAAAAAAAAAAAAAAAAAAAAAAAAATAAAAATAAAAATGGAATTTCTTCCTTTGGGATGGGCTCCCCTCTCTTCCCCCAGTTAAATTTAAGCCAAATCAAACCCCGGTCGCGGGTGGGGGGAGATCGAGCCGGGCTGAGCTGTGGCAGGAGCGGGATTTGGGGGGGCAAACGCGGATTGAAAGCCGCGGTTTTCCCTCGTGGGCGAGCGCAGAGCGGCGCAGCCGGAGGAGAATCCCGCAGCGCCCTCAGCCCGCTCCAGGGAAGCTCCGGTTTTGGGGGGTTTTTATGGGGAAAACGGCAAAACCCGAGCGCTGCCGCCCTGCCCGCCTCAGACTCGGCTTTGCGGGGGAAGGAGCCCCGAACCCCAAACCCCAAATCCCAAACCCCAAACTCCGTTTTGGGGGCGCTGATCACGATCTATTCCTTCGGTTTTTCCATGGGAAGGAGCCCCAAACCTCAAACCCCGTTTTGGGGGTTCTGATCCCATCTCTGCCCCTCCAAACCCCGTTTTGGGGGTTCTGATCCCATCTCTGCCCCTCCAAACCCCGTTTTGGGCGTTCTGATCTCCATCTCTGCCCCTCCAAACCCCGTTTTGGGCGTTCTGATCCCATCTCTGCCTCTCCAAACCCCGTTTTGGGGGTTCTGATCCCATCTCTGCCCCTCAAACGCCGTTTTGGGGGTTCTGATCCCATCTCTGCCCATCCAAACCCCGTTTTGGGGGTTCTGATCCCATCTCTGCCTCTCCAAACCCCGTTTTGGGCGTTCTGATCCCATCTCTGCCTCTCCAAACCCCGTTTTGGGGGTTCTGATCCCATCTCTGCCCCTCAAACGCCGTTTTGGGGGTTCTGATCCCATCTCTGCCCATCCAAACCCCGTTTTGGGGGTTCTGATCCCCATCTCTGCCCCTCCAAACCCCGTTTTGGGGATCTGATCCCGATCTCTGCCCCTCCAAACCCCGTTTTGGGGGTTCTGATCTCCATCTCTGCCCCTTCAAGCCCCGTTTTGGGGGTTCTGATCCCATCTCTGCCCCTCCAAACCCCGTTTTGGGGGTTCTGATCCCATCTCTGCCCCTCCAAACCCCGTTTTGGAGGTTCTGATCCCCATCTCTGCCCCTCCAAACCCCGTTTTGGGGTTCTGATCCCGATCTCTGCCCCTCCAAACACCGTTTTGGGGGTTCTGATCCCCATCTCTGCCCCTCCAAACCCCGTTTTGGGGGTTCTGATCCCATCTCTGCCCCTCCAAACCCCGTTTTGGGGGTTCTGATCCCATCTCTGCCCCTCCAAACCCCGTTTTGGGGTTCTGATCCCATCTCTGCCCCTCCAAACCCCGTTTTGGGGGTTCTGATCCCATCTCTGCCCCTCCAAACCCCGTTTTCGGGTTCTGATCCCCATCTCTGTCCCTCCAAACCCCGTTTTGGGGATCTGATCCCGATCTCTGCCCCTCCAAACCCCGTTTTGGAGGTTCTGACCCCATCTCTGTCCCTCCAAACCCCGTTTTGGGGGTTCTGATCCCGATCTCTGCCCCTCCAAACCCCGTTTTGGGGATCTGATCCCGATCTCTGCCCCTCCAAACCCCGTTTTGGGGGTTCTGACCCCGATCTCTGCCCCTCCCAACCCCGTTTTGGAGGTTCTGATCCCATCTCTGCCCCTCCAAACCCCGTTTTCGGGTTCTGATCCCATCTCTGCCCCTCCAAACCCCGTTTTGGGGTTCTGATCCCATCTCTGCCCCTCCAAACTCCGTTTTGGAGGTTCTGACCCCATCTCTGTCCCTCCAAACCCCGTTTTGGGGGTTCTGATCCCATCTCTGCCCCTCCAAACCCCGTTTTGGGGGTTCTGATCCCCATCTCTGCCTCTCCAAACCCCGTTTTGGGGGTTCTGATCCCATCTCTGCCCCTCCAAACCCCGTTTTGGGGTTCTGATCCCCATCTCTGCCCCTCCAAACCCCGTTTTGGGGTTCTGATCCCATCTCTGCCCCTCCAAACGCCGTTTTGGGTGTTCTGATCCCATTTCTGCCCATCCAAACCCCGTTTTGGGCGTTCTGATCCCCATCTCTGCCCCTCCAAACCCCGTTTTTGGGTTTCTGATCCCGATTTTTGCCCTCGTTTTTTCCAGGGGAAGGAGCCCCCAATCCCAATCCCGTTTTGGGGTTCTGATCCCATCTCTGCCCCTCCAAACCCCGTTTTCGGGTTCTGATTCCATCTCTGCCCCTCCAAACCCCGTTTTGGGGGTTCTGATCCCATCTCTGCCCCTCCAAACTCCGTTTTGGGGGTTCTGATCCCATCTCTGCCCCTCCAAACCCCGTTTTGGGGGTTCTGATCCCCATCTCTGCCCCTCCAAACCCCGTTTTTGGGTTTCTGATCCCGATCTTTGCCCTCGTTTTTTCCAGGGGAAGGAGCCCCCAATCCCAATCCCGTTTTGGGGTTCTGATCCCATCTCTGCCCCTCCAAACCCCATTTTGGGGTCCTGATCCCATCTCTGCCCTCCCGGTTGCTGAGCTCGGGGTCAGCGGCCCCAGACGGTGCCGGCCAGCTCGGGGCTGCTTTGGGGCCGTTCTGAGCCCGGGTTTATCATTAACTTTCCCAGATTGTCCTTTTCCGTTTCAGGGCTTTGAGGCACCGGGAGCCCTAAAAATGCCCGGTCCTTTGTCGCTGTTTGCCTTTCCCCTCCTATAAATGTTTGTTTATGGGCGAGAGTCGCTTTTAAACACCGGCTCTCACCCCCAGCCAAGCCCGCGGTTTGTTTGGTTTGGGTTTCTTGCCGCAGCGGAAGAAAATTGTAAAAAAAACCCAGCTTAAACTAAAAATAAATAATTTAAAGTAAAGCAACAGGCTCGGCCACGAAAAGCAGCAGCAGATGGCGGGCGAGGCGCTGGGTTTGGTATCAAAGTTGAATTCCTTAAGCCTCGCAGGGAGATCAATTCCCAGGCCTGGCCCGGAGCCTGTGAAATTGGGTTTTATGAGGGCTGGGAACGGCGGCGCGGGGAAAATCGCGGATTTCGGGCTCTGGTTCCGTGCGCACTCACACACACCCGCAGCTCGGGGGAACTGCATCCCCACAAACCCGCGCTCCGCCTCTCTCACTGAAACTTTACACTTTCAGGGCTTTGCTTGGTTGGTTTGGGTGATTTCCCCCCGTTTTAAATCAATATATTCCCATGTGCAACACGCTGGGAAGAAGGATGTGGCCAAACTGTGGTGGCCACCTAAAAAAATCCTTTTTTTGGGTGAAATTCGTGGCCGTGCCCTGAGGATGCTGAATCTGGAGTTAGAGGTGATGAAATTAAAGATCTGCTCCCAGCCATCATTTCTCGGTCCCTAAAATCCTGGGCCAAATATTCAACATCCAAACACCTAAATCCCATTTTTTTCCATGGGAAAATTGGGCAGGACTCGCTGCCCAGCCCCGTCCCTATAAAAATCACCGGGGGGGATTTTAATAAACTTATTTTATCAAGGGGAATAATTAACCGCTAGAGCTCTCCAGCCCCTTTGTGCCGCCCGAACCCCGAGCGCGTTACCCCGAGCCGGGATCGCGGCCCCTCAAATCAATCCCTTTATGGCCCCGGGGGTATTTTTGGGGTGGATTTCCATGGGGCACACACGGACCGAGGCGTTCGCTGGGCCCGGCCCGCGGGATTTGCGGGGTTTCGGCCTCTGAGAGGCGCCGCAGCCTCATTAGAGCGTTAATCGGCCTCATTAGAGCGTTAATCAGCGCTTGATAAGTCGGGGCGGGCCTGGAGGGAGCCCGGGGCGGGAGCGGAACAAAGAAATGTCACCCGGGGCTGGCCCGGGTGGGGACGGGGCAAAGGGGACGGGGCCGGGCTGGGGACACCGAGCGGGGGGCACCGATATGGGGTGGGGACACGGATATGGGGTGGGGACACCGATTTGGAGTAGGGGACACGGAGCCAGAGTGGGGACACGGATCTGGGGTTGGGGACACGGAGCCGGTGGCTCCAGTCCCGGTGAGGCACAGAGCATGGACAGGAGGGGACATTGGGCTGGCAGGCCTCGCTCAGTGCTCAGGGACAAACACCCGGGACAAACAAACACCGGGACAAACACCCGGGACAAACACCGGGACAAACACCTGGGACAAACAAACACCGGGACAAACACCCGGGACAAACACCGGGACAAACACCTGGGACAAACAAACACCCGGGACAAACACCCGGGCCCGAGAAGGGGGAACCGGGCCGGGGATGAAGGGGGGTGACAGTCCCGAGTGGGGACACGGGCCCGAGTGGGGACACGGTTCTAGGAGAGGATCCGGTCCCGAGGTGGGGGACAAAGACACAGAGAGGGGGACACGGACCCGGAGAGGGGCCCAGGGATGAGGAGAAGTCGCGGTCCTGGGTGGGGACACAGTCCCGGGAGAAGGGACATGGATGGAGGAGGGGGACACGGTCCCGGGTCGGGACATGGACCCAGGAGAGGGGACACAGATCCAGAAAGGGGACAAGGCCGCAGGACAAGGATCCGTGGATGGATCTAGGACAGGGACACTGTCCCGAGTGGGGACAAAGTCTCAGGAGAAGGGACACGGACCCAGAAAGGGGATGAGGATCCAGAAAGGGGACACGGGCCCGAGTGGGGACATGGATCTGGGGTGGGGACATGGCCCCAGGGGAGGGGACACAGGAGAGCCCCAGGAGAGGCACCCAGTCCCTCTGGAGGTGCCAGCAGGGCCCGGCAGCCGCAGGAGGCGGGACAAGAGGGGATGGCACTGAGAGGACAAGGGACAATCGGGGCTGGCACCCGGAGAGGGGGACAGGAGGGGCTGGCAACCCCAGGACAGGGGACAAGGGGGGCTGGCAGGTCCAGGAGAAGGGACAAGGGGGGATGGCATTGAGAGGACAAGGGAAAAGAGGGGATGGCGGCCGGAGAAGGGGACAATCAGGGCTGGCAGCCCCAGGAGAGGAGACAAGGGGGGATGGCAGCCATAGGACAGGGACAGTCGGGGCTGGCAGTCACAGGACAGGGGACAAGGGGGGCTGGCAGGTCCAGGAGAAGCAACAAGGGGGGATGGCAGCCCCAGGAGAGGGGACAATCAGGGATGGCAGCCCCAGGAGAGGAGACAAGGGGGGATGGCAGCCCCAGGACAGGGACAGTCGGGGATGGCAGCGAGAGGACAGGGACAGTCGGGGATGGCAGCCCCAGGACAGGGACAGTCGGGGATGGCAGCGAGAGGACAGGGACAGTCGGGGCTGGCAGCCCCAGGACAGGGGACAGTCGGGGCTGGCGGTGTCCCCAGCGCCGAGGAGTGACCGGAGTGAACCGGGCAGTTGGATGTCGTTGTGTTTGAAAGCACGAGCCCAACAACATGAAACTACCTAATCCACAGGGCAGCGCTGCTCCGGCCGCGGGAAAACCCCAAAAACCCTCAAAAAAACCCCAAAAAACGCCATAAAATCCCCTAAAACCTAACCCCCCCCCCCAAAACAACAACAACAACAAAAAAAAAAAACCCTTTAAAAACCCCTAAATAAACCCCAAAGCCCCCTAAAAAAAAAACCTTAAAAAATCCCTAATACAACCCCAAAATAACTGTAATACTACCCATATAAAACACTAATACAACCCGAATAAAACCCCTAAAAACCCCCTAATAATACCCTAAAAAAACCCTAAAAAAACCCCAAAGCACCCAAAAAACTCTTAAAAAACCCCTAAAAAACCCTTAAAAACGCCTTTAAGAGCTTCTGAAGAACATTTTAAAAAAACCTTAAAAAACCCTAAAAAACCCTAACCTCCTCCCAAAACCCCCTAATAAAACCCTCATAGAACCTTAAGAAAACCTTAAGAAAAACAGAAAAAAACTGTAAAAATTCCATTTAAAAAAACCCAAAAACCCCTAAAAGAAAAAAAACCCTAAAAAACCGTAATAAAACAAACAAACAAAAAAAAAAAAACATAAAAAAACCTAAAAAAACCCATTAAAAACCCTAAAAAATCCCAAAAATTCTAAAAACCCCTAAAAATTTAAAAAACCCCCAAATCATCCAAGCCAGCCCCAAAAGGCGCCCTCGCAGCCATTTTGTGGGGCACCATCCGCGCTGAACTTGGCGAGCGGAGGGGAACAAAAGGCACAAAAGGATCCATTGAGAACGAAATAAAAACCCCGCGGATTTTGGGGGAAATAATCGCGGGGACGGTTCCCTCCCGCAGGAGCCGCAAACAGCGCGCAGGAAACGGTAAAACGCCTTTGAGCGGGAGAAAAAAGCGATTATCGCCGCCATAAAAAGCTGAAAAACACAAATTCTTCCCCCGCCTCGGCCGTTTGAAAGATCGTTTCCTACACGAGGCTGATTGAGCGGCGTTGCTCATTAAAATTTAATTATTCGGTTTTTTTTTTTTTTTTTTTTACATTTTAGTTGGGGTTTTATTATTTTTTTCAAGTCTGAAATGGTCGGAGTTTGGGGGAGTTTGGGTGGAGTTGAAGCAGGGAGCTCTGGGGGAGAAAAGGAGAATTTGGGGAAGTTTTTGCAGTGTAAATGAAGTTCTGGGGAGGGAAAAGGAGATTTTGGAGAAATTTTCTGGGGGTTGGGGGAAAGCGAATTGGGGGAAGTTTTTGTAGAGTAAATGCAGGGAGTTCTGGGGAAAAAATGGAGAATTTTGTGAAGTTTTTGCAGAGTAAAGTAAGTGAGTTCTGGGGGGCAAAAGGAGAATTTGGGGAGGCTTTCTGTAGGGAGTTCTGGGGGAAAAACAGGATAATTTGGGGAAGTTTTTGCAAGGTAAAACCAGAGAATTTTGGGGTAAAAATGAGAATTATTAAGGATCTCCTCCCCTGGAAGGAAGCGTAACTTGAGTCATTTAAAGAAGAATTTAACTGGGAGCGAAAAGGGTAAAAACCATAGAAATCAGTTAAAGAAAAGGGGAGAAAAGTGAAATTTGGGGATTTTTTTTAGGTGTAAAGAATAATGCAGAGAAAGTTGTGTGATTTTCTCCCTCCAAATCAATGGAAAAGTGGGATAAAATAATGGGAAAAAGGGGAATTAAAGGCAAAGGAGGCCTTCAGGAAAAACCTCACCAAATTCCCATTTAGAGGAAAAAAAATTATAAATAATATTATCTATATAGACATTATCTATTTATTATATGCATATAAAATATTATTTAAATATTTATCTTAAAAATTTAGTACATTAAAATTTAATAATTTAATAATATTTCTTATTCTAAATATATTATACATTATGTACTATATATTATATTTTATATAGTATATTGTACATAGTATATAGCATATATTATATACTATATATTATGTAGTATATATGTTTATATATTATATAATATATATTATATAATATATATTATATAATATATATTATATATTATATATTATATATTATATATTATATATTATATATTATATATTATATATTATATATTATATATTATATATTATATATTATATATTATATATTATATGTTATATGTTATATATTATATGTTATATATTTTATATTATATATTAATTTATTATAAAACATTTATTATTAAATAAATATATACTTAAGAATATTATTAAATATAATTATTTATTAATTTTTTTTAAAGGACAATGCTTCCCCCAGCCAATAGGCTCAGGCTTTTCCTATGTAAATATTAATATATATTTAATTTATTTAATATATTTAATAGATAGAAATTCCAGTTCTTACCTGGGGCTTGTCCTCAGGGTGAATTAAATTATTAACAGGGGGAAGAAATTCAGAATCCGCTCAGGCTGGGTTGAAAAGGGCAAATTTGGGGGGAGTTGAAAAGTTCAGCGGAGGAGGCGCAAACTTGGCCAGAACTCAGCTCGGTTTCCATGGAAAAGCCTCAAAAAAGCCAGGATGGAAACCTGAGGGGCCGGAAATGCAGAAAAATACAATAAAATACAGGAAAATACAAAAAATAGAAAAAAACACCCCCAGGATAATACAAGAAAAATGCAATAAAATACAAGAAAAACACAAAAAAAAATAGAATAAATTACAATAAAATACAATCAAACTTTGCCCTGCTGTTGAACTTCAGGAAAATAAATAAAACTCGGCCAAGAGGCCTCAGAAGTGTGACCTGGGATATTCCTGACCCGGGTTAAATCTGACCCGGGATATTCCTGACCTGGGATATTCCTGACCCGGGTTAAATCTGACCCGGGATATTCCTGACACCTCTGGCAAGCAGAGAGGGATTTACCTGAGTCCTGGCCATGGCCACAGTTCCATCAATAATTCAAAGAATAAATCAATAATTCCACCAATAATCCCATCAATAGTGCCGCCAATAATTCCAATAGTAATTCCAATAATAAATCAATAATTCCAATAATAAGTAAATAATTCCACCAATAATTCCAATAATGACCAAAATATTCCACCAATAATTCCAATAATAGATAAATAATTCCAGCAATAATTCTATCAATAATTCCGATAATAACTAATTAATTCCACCAGTAATTAATGCCCGCAATGATTCCGAGCCCGGGCCCCTCGCGGTGGCCTCGGGGCGGCGCTCGGAGCCTTTTGTTCCCTCGGCACCGGGAGGGAAAACATCAAAACCTCACCCTGAGCTCCCTGAACATCGCCCTGAGCTCCTTTTTCCTCTTTTCCCCTTTTCTTTTCACCCCCGAGGGAAAGGAGGGAAAAGCAAAAAAGGTTCGCAGTCGAAATTAAGGTTTCTGGTTTAAGGGAAGGTGAAAAAAAAATTAATAAAATAAAATAACCTCCAACAGGGCACCCTAAAACACGGACAAACCCAACCTGGACCCCATAAACTGTGAACAAACCCCTCCAGGGCACCCCAAACCAGGACCAAACCGGGCTGGGGGGTCCTGGCTGGGATTCGCCCCTCAGGATCTGTGGGAGGAGCTGATCCTGATCCCAATCCCGATCCCAATCCCAGTCCGGATTCCAATTCCAGTCGCACACCCACTCCCGATCGTGGTCCCCATCGCCATCTCAGTCCTGATCCCAACCCCGATCCCAATTCCAATTCCAATTGCAATTCCAATTCCGGTCCTGATCTCAACCCCCATTCCCATCCCAACCCCGATCCCATTCCCATCCCAACCCCGATCCCATTCCCAATCCTGATCCCATTCCCATTCCCAATCCCATTCCCGATCCCATTCCTATCCCATTCCCATCCCCATCCCGTTCCCATTTCCGATCCCAGGCCTAGTCTTGGTCCTGATCCTAATCCTGATCTCATTCCCAATCCTTATCCCATTGCCAATCTTAATCCCGATCCTGATCCTGATCCTGATCCCCATCCCCATCCCCAATCCTCGTGCCAATCCCATCCCGTTTCCATTCCCCCTCCCATTCCCATTCCCGATCCCAGTCCTAGTCTTGGTCCTGGTCCTAATTTTGATCCCATTACCAATCTTGATCCTGATGTGGATCCCGATCCCCATCCCAATCCCATTCCCATCCTCACCCCCATCCCAATCCCGATCTCAATCCCATTCCCGTTCCCCATCCCATTCCCAGTCCCAATCCTCATCCCCAACCCAATCCTGATCCAAGTCCTGATCCCCATTCCCATTCCCAATCCCACTCCCCAGTCCCAATCCCATTCAATTCCCGATTCTGATCCCATCCCCATCCCCAACACAATCCTGATCCCGATCCTGATCCCCATTCTGATCCTGTTTCCCATCCCATTCCATTCCCAATTTTGATCCCATCCCAATCCCATTCCCGATCCCATTCCCCAGTCCTAATTCCATTCCCAACCCCGACCCCAATCCTGACCCCAATCCCATCCCCATCCCCACTTTGGGGGATTTCAGTTCCCAATTTTGCCTTTTCCCCTCTGCAGATCCACTCCCTGCCCTTCATCCTGTTAATTAACCCCTGTAATTAGATGGATTAATTAACCTCGAGCTGGGAAACCCCCATGGAAACCCCATGGAAATCCCATGGAAACCCGATGGAAACCCGCATGGAAACCCCATGGAAACCCCATGGAAACCCCATGGAAATCACATGGAAACCCCATGGAAATCCTCATGGAAACCCCATGGAAACCCCATGGAAATCCCATGGAAATCCTCATGGAAACCCCATGGAAACCCCATGGAAACCCGCATGGAAACCCCATGGAAACCCCATGGAAATCCCATGGAAACCCCATGGAAACCCCATGGAAACCCGCATGGAAACCCCATGGAAACCCGCATGGAAACCCCATGGAAACCCACATGGAAACTCCATGGAAACCCCATGGAAATCCCATGGAAACCCCATGGAAACCCGCATGGAAACCCCATGGAAACCCGCATGGAAACCCCATGGAAACCCACATGGAAACTCCATGGAAACCCCATGGAAATCCCATGGAAACTCCATGGAAACCCGCATGGAAACCCCATGGAAACCCCATGGAAATCCTCATGGAAACCCCATGGAAATCCCATGGAAACTCGCATGGAAATCCCATGGAAACCCCATGGAAATCCCATGGAAACCCCAAGGAAACCCCATGGAAATCCTCATGGAAACCCCATGGAAACCCCATGGAAACCCCATGGAAATCCCATGGAAACCCCATGGAAACCCCATGGAAACCCCATGGAAATCCCATGGAAACCCCATGGAAATCCTCATTTCCCTCCTCACCCCCTCTTTTAGGAATTCAGTAAAAAACCCTTTAAAAGCAGAACCAGCTCAGAAAATCCCAAATCCCAGCTCACCCCACAGAGCCAATCACCGGCAAAACCCTAATTAACCCTAATTAACGGGGAGGGAAAAGCAGTGGCAATTCCTGCGCAAACTCTTTGGGATAACTCTGAGAATTCCCAAACTTTTTTGGGGATAAATTGGAATTATCGGCCCCAAAACGGCATTAAGGAACTCCCTGAGCACCCGAAATTGAAATTAAACTTAATTAATTAGCTGATTAAATAATGCAAAGTGCCTCTGCACCCTCATGGTTGAGCGGGACCTCATTTTAATATTTAATTATTATTAATCAACTCATTTTAATAATAATAATAATAATAATATTAATTAATCCCCAGACGTGTGGTAATATTTAATCAAATGAACTTTCCTTTAATTAGGGATTTTTGGCCGCAGGGGTTGGGGTTAAAAGTAAAAACTTCGCAATTAAGTAAAATTAATTAGCAAAATATTTGTGCTGAGCCCATGGTCAGATAAATCCATTTTGCTTTCCTAAATCAAACCTCTCGCTTTGCCCAAATTTTAGTAAAACAATCCTAAAATCTTATTTTTAATTAATTTTTAATTATTCCCCTGAGTTTTCCTAAAAAAATAGTTCAAAAAAGGCTTTAATTAATTTTATATTAATTAAAAATCCTTGGAAATGAGCAACAGGAATGAATCTAATTGCGGGCATTGCCTGAAAAATTCAAAATTCTGTTTGTCCTTATTGCATCCATTTGCTGGGAAAATCAATTAAGCCAGAATTAATTAAATTCACAGATTTTAATGGGCTCTTACAGCGCTGGAAATCCATAAATTGAATTTAATTTTGCTCCTTATGGCTCGGGGGCGTAATTTTAATTTTAATTCTAATTTCCATCTTCATTTTGATTCCCATTTTAATTCCAGTTTTATTATTTTAAAACCAAGCAAAGGCCGCATTCGGGCAGGAATTCCCAAAGTTTTCTCAAATTTTGGAGCCGGGAATTTCTCCCTCTCCGACCCTCGGGTTTCACTCGAGAGAGGATTTTATGGTGAAAATTATGGTGAAAAAATGAAATAAAAAAGAAATTAAAAATTAATTAACCCGACATCACCCCGAGGGTTTTTACACCGATGAGGACAAAATATTCCAGGGGAAAATCCAAATTATGAAAAGGTCACAAAATTAAAACTGCCTAAATTCAAAGTATCAAAATTAAATTTAAAATGATCATAATAAAAATTATCAAAATTTAAATGATCAGAATTTAAATTATCAAAATTAAAATGATCCAAAACCCACAAACCCGCGCAGCGTCACTCACCCGGCCGTGCCTTTCCTCGCCGATTTTCCTTTTTTTAAAAAATCCAAACATTCCCCAAACATCTCCTTAAAAATCCGTGGAAATGCAGAAATAATCCACTAAAAATGGATTTTCTGGGAAATGCGGGAATAGTCCATCAAAAATCCGGTAAAATGCCCAATTCCCATTTAAAAATCCAATTAAAATTCCCATTTAAAATCCTGGGAAATGCCGAATTCCCATTAAAAATCCAATTAAAATTCCCATTAAAAATCCGATTAAAAATGCCGGGAAATGCTGAATTCCCATCAAAAATCCCATTTAAAAATCCCATTTAAAAATCCCGGGAAATGCCGAATTCCCATTAAAAATACGATTTAAAATCCCATTAAAAATGCCTGGAAATGCCGAATTCCCATTTAAAAATCCCGGGAAATGGCGAAATCCCATCAAAAATCTCATTAAAAGTCCCGAGTAATGCCGAATTCCCATTAAAAGTCCGATTTAAAAAAATCCCATTTAAAAATCCCGGGAAATGCTGAATTCCCATTAAAAAATCTGATTAAAAGTCCAGGGAAATGCGAAATTCCCATTAAAAATCCGATTAAAAATCCGATTAAAAACCCCGCATTCCGAGGCCCCTCTCCTTCCATCCCATCTCCTTGAACTCCTCCATAATTTCATTTTTCTGGGATTTTCCACCCGGCCGCTGCTCCCGGTGCCGTTTTTAGACCGAGGGAGCCTCGGATGAATTTTTAACCTGGGGGCCGCTGGGTCAGAGAGGGAAAAACGGGGGGAAAACGGTGGAAAAACGGGAAAAAACGGGGGAAAAAAGTGAAAAAATGTGGGGAAAAAAGGGGAAAAATGTGGGGGAAAAGGGAAAAAAATGTGGAAAAAAAGGGAAAAAAGGGGAAATTGCGGCCGGGTCCGGCCCCGTCTGGAGCCGCCGCTGTTTTGACGCCTCCGCCGCCCCCGCCCCAATTCCGGCTCCTTTTGCTCCTTTTTCTTCCCCGCTGTGAAAATCCGGGAGCGGAGCCGCGACTTTTATTGGGTTGGTTCCGGCAGCTCCGTGAGGGTCGGCAGCTGCAGCCCTGCCTCGTAAAATAAAATAAAATAAATTAAAATTTTAAAAAAAAATATATAATAAAGGTAGATAATAAAATAAAATAAAATAAAAATAAAATAGGGATTAAAAATGTAAATAGAATTAAAAGAAGAGAAATAAAATAAATGTACATGTCAAAAATAAAATAAAATTTAAAATATACACAAAATAAAATAGAAAAAATAAAATCATTTGGGCCGGGCAGGGGGGTCCAGACCCCGACCCTCCCCCCAAAATCCGGGCGGGAAAAGGGCGGGGTTGGGGGAGGGGCGGGATTGGGGGAGGGGCGGATTTGGGGGCGGGACCGGGATTGGGGGCGGGGCCGGGATTGGGGGCGGGGCCGGGATTGGGGGCGGGGCCGGGATTGGGGGCGGGGCCAGGATTGGGGGCGGGGCGGGATTTGGGGGCGGTCCCTGCCCGGAATTCCCGGCTCCGACCAATCCGGGTTTAGCAAAGCTCGGCCCAACCCCCGGGCTCGGTTTTAATGGGAAATTCCCGCGTTTGAGAGGATTTAATTGAATATAATCCCCCCCCAGCCCCTCCCTGCTCCGTTTTAATTGAACTTTCCCATTTTTGACAGGATTTAATTTAATATAATCCCTCCCCAGCCCCTCCCTGCAGAGAGGCGCGAAATTCAATATATTCTGTATAAAATATCCCATGGTGAACGCGAGTATGGGGTTAGGAACGCGGTATGTTAAATATGTTATACTAAATATTATATAATAAACGCGGCATGGGGATTAGGATCTCAGTAATAAATAAATATAAATAATAAATATGTTAAATACAGCATATTAAACATTCCATATTAAATAACATAAATAAACACTGTATATGGATGAGGGGCACTACACGTTAAATAGATTATTTTGTTTAAATTTTAAAATTATATTTTAATTTTAATTGTAATTTTAACTTTAATTTTACTTGTAATTTTAATTTAATAATATTGTTCTTTGCACAGGGGCAAAGCCGGGATCCCCTTCCAGCATTTCCCAGCATTTTCCCAACCCTTTTTCCACTCTTTCCCAAACTTTCCCATCCCTTTCCCAGGGCCCTTTCCCAGGGCCCTTTTCCAGCCCCTTTTCCATCATTTTTCCAGCCTTTTCCAGCCCATTCCCATCCCATTTCCATCCCTTCCCGAACCTTTTCACTCCCTTTTCCCAACCCTTTTTCCAGGCCCTTTTCCATCCCTTTTCCATTATTTCCCATCCCTTTTCCAGGACTCTTTTCCAGCCCCTTTTCCATCCCTTTCCCAACCTTTTCCCACTCCTTTTCCAGGCTCTTTCCCAGCCCATTCCAAGCGTTTTTCCAACCCTTTTTTCCAGCCTTTTCCCATCCCTTTCCCAGCCTCTTCCAGGACCCCTTTTCCAGCCTTTTCCCATCAATTTTCCATTCCCTTTTCCATCCTTTCCCAACCCTTTCCCATCCCATTTCCATCTCTTTCCCTGCTTTTTCCATTCTTTGCCATCCCATTCCCATCTCCTTTCCCATTATTTCCATCCCTTTTCCCATTATTTCCATCCCTTTTCCCATTATTTTCCATCCTTTTTTCCATTATTTTCCATCCTTTTCCCCGTTCCCGCGGCTCCCAGGCCCTTCGCCTCTGCCCGAGCCTCTCCCTGTGAATTCCTCTCGCTTTTCCTCAATTCCTCCCTCTTTTCCCCAATTCTTCCCTCTTTTCCCCAATCCCTCCCGCTTTTCCCCAATTCCTCCCTCTTTTCCCGAATTTCCCCCGCTTTTCCCGAATTTCCTCCCGCTTTTCCCCAATTCCTCCCACTTTTCCCCAATTCCTCCCTCTTTTCCCGAATTTCCCCCGCTTTTCCCCAATTTCCCCGCTTTGCCCCAATTCCTCCCTCTTTTCCCGCTTTTCCCCCCATTTTTGTCTCCCGTCTCCTCTCCCAGCGGCGTCCCTCGTTCCTTAATTAAATCCCTTAATGAAATTATTAATTAACGCCCAACTTTCCCTCCTCCCGGCTCTGCCCCGCGGGGATTTCCCGAGTCCGGCCCCGCTTGTCCGGTGATCCCGGGGCTGGAATGGCACCGAGGGGATAAACCGGGACAAACCGGGACAGACGGACAGACCGGGGCCGAGGAGATGAATCGGGACAAAGGAGGGGAATCGGGAACAAACGGGACAGAGGGACAAACTGGAGCAGATGGACAAACCGGGACTGAGGAACAGACCAGGACAGAGGGGATAAACCGGGACAAACCGGGACAAACCGGGACGGTCCCGCCGTGACCCCGTTCCCGACATTTGCTCCCTTCCCGTTCCCGGAGCCGGCGGGGAATTGGAGAGGGAAAATGGGGAAAAAACAGGAAAGTCCCGGGATTCAAATTTCAGTGAATTGGGGAAAAGCACGGGAGGAAAACAGGAAAATCCCGGGATTCAAATTTCAGGGAACTGGGGGAAAAGCACGGGAGGAAACCGGGGAAATCCCGGGATTAAATTTTCAGGGAATTGGGTGCGCTCCCCCCGCTGCTCGGCAAAACCGCGCTCGTAAAAGTCACGGCGCACCTCCCCGGGCCCGGAACCGCCCGGGAGGAACTTTTTAAGAGCCCGGGACAAAGTTCCACCCCATTCAGGGACAGAATTCCACCCCATTCCCAGACAAAATTCCATCCCACTCCCAGGACAAAGTTCCGTCTCATTCCGGGACAAAATTCCACCGCACTCCCAGACAAAGTTCCGTCCCACTCCCGGGACAAAGCTCGGTACCAGTCCCGCTCCCGGGACTAAATTCTACCCCATTCCCGGGGAAAAGTTTCACCCCACTCCAGGACAAAGTTCCACCCCAATCCCGGGATAAAATTTCATCCCACTCCTGGACACAATTCCACCCCTCTCCCAGGACAAAGCTCCGTCCCATTCCGGGACAAAGTTCCCTCCTATTCCCGGGCCAAAGCTCGGTCCCGGTCCCATTCCAAGCCAAAGCTCGGTCCCGGTCCCATTCCCGGGCCAAAGCTCGGTCCCGGTCCCATTCCCGGGCCAAAGCTCGGTCCCGGTCCCGTTCCAGGCCAAAGCTCGGTCCCGGTCCCGTTCCAGGACAAATTTCCATCCCACCCTTCCCTCCCCATCCCTCTCTCCCGGGTTTAGTCCGAGTTTAACCCAAACCTGGCACCGAGCGCGGGTTCAGACCTGGCCCGGAGCCTCCGGAGCTGCGCTCGGGTTCCAGCGCGGATTTGGGGATTTTGGGGTGTTTGGGATCCCAGGGGATCCCGGCATGGTCGGGGCGCTCCTCCTTTGTCCCGAGCCGGTCCTGGATGTCCCGGGGATGGAAATCCCGTTCCGGCCCGGGCCCGGAGCTGCTCCCGGTGCTGCTCCCGCCGCCTTTCCCTCCCGAACGGGAATTTCGGGGAAAATCGGCCCGGGATGGGGAAATCCAGGGATGAGCGCACGGTTTGGAGCCTCCGCCCTCTACGGGGATTTTTGGGTTTTTTGCCTTTTTTTCTGCTTTTTCGGGGATTTTATGGCCCCTGGGGCTGCGCGGTGTCAGCGTTTCACACCCGGCCGAGCCGCTCCTTGTCCGCAAAGTTCCGATCCCAAAGAGAGCAAAAAAACCCCAAAAAACCAAAAAAAAACCCCAAAAACCGCAGCCCTGCGCTGCGCCCGGGTGCTGAATCCACCGCGGAGGAACCAAAGTAAAATAAAGTAAAATAAAATAAAGTAAAATAAAGTAAAATTATTAAAGTAAAGCAAAGTAAAGTAAAATAAAGTAAAGTAAAGTAAAGTAGGGTAAAGTAAAGTAAAATAAATAAAGTAAAATACAGTATAATAAAATAAAGTAAATAAAGTAAAGTATATAAAGTAAAATAAAGTAAAGTAAAATAAAAAGTAAAAATAAAATAAAATAAAATAAAATGTAAAAATAAAATAAAATAAAATAAAATAAAATAAAATAAAATGTAAAAATAAAATAAAATAAAACAAAATAAAATAAAGCAGCCGCAGGGACGGCAGCTTTGGTTTCAGATCCCGGGGAACCGCCCGGGCCCTTTTAAGGTCCCCTCTCCCCTTTGGAGGGCTCTGCCCACCCCAGAGCTGCCCCCGCGTTTGATTCTCATTCATTCACGCGCCGCGGTTTCTGTTTGTCCTTCCTGCCCCGGCCCCGAGGAGGAGGAGGAGGGGGAGGGGGGGGGGAGGGATCGGCGCGGAGGAATCCCGGGACAGACGGACGGACAGACAGACAGCCAGACACACACACAGACAGACGGACAGACGGGCGGACAGGGGACAGACAGACAGACGGGACAGACAGGCGGACGGACAGACACAGACGGACGGACAGACGGACCCGGGGGTGTTTTCTTTTGGGACTGGAGACGTCTGACCTTGGGGGGCCGCGGGTCACGGTCTCGAGTGCGGGGTTTGGAACAGGAGGGGCGCGGAAAAACACAAAAGGAATTGGGGGAAAACCAAAGGGGAATTGGGGGGAAAACCAAAGGGGAATTGGGGGAAAAACACAAAAGGAATTGGGGGGAAAATAGCGGGGGGAATTGGGGGAAAAACACAAAAGGAATTGGGGGGAAAACACAAAAGGAACTGGGGGAAAACCGAGGGGAATTGGGGAGGAAAAAAAGGGGGAATTGGGGGAAAACCAAAGGGGAATTGGGGGAAAACACAAAAGGAATTGGGGGAAAAACCCCGAGGGAAACTGGGGGAAAAACACAAAGGGGAATTGGGGGAAAAATACCGGGGAGAATTGGGGGAAAAACACAAAAGGAATTGGGGAAAAACCCGCGGGGAACTGGGGGAAAAAACCAAAGGGGAATTGGAGGAAAAAACAAAGCGGAATTGGGGGAAAAAACAATCCAAAGAAGAATTGGGGGTAAAACCCAAAGGGGAATTGGGGGAAAAACAAAAGCAGAACGTGGGGAAAACCCGAGGGGAGTTGGGGGGAAAAACCGAGGGAAATTGGAGAAAAACACAAAGGGGAATTGGGGAAAAACCCGAGGGGAATTGGGGGGAAAAAAACAAGGGGAACTGGGGGGAAAAACCAGGGGGGAATTGGGGGAAAACACAAAGGGAATTGGGGAAAAAAACGAGGGGAATTGGGAAAAAATTCCGAGGGGAATTGGGGGAAAAACCCAGCAATTTTAGCCCAGAATGATGGGATGGATTCCTGACCCCCCCGGAGGGAGGGGCTGCAGCCGCCAGCCCGGGATTTATGGCCCCGGAGGCCCCGGGAATGGGATGGGAAAGGGTGGAAAAAGATGGGAAAAGGACGTGGAAAAGGCCCAGGAGAAGGGGGTGGAAAATGAGCTGGGAAAAACTGGAAAATGCTGGGAAAATGATGGAAAAGGGCCTGGAAAAATGATGGAAAAGGGCCTGAAAATTTGATGGGAAAATGTGGGAAAAGGATGGGAAAGGGCCTGGAAAAAATGATGGGAAAAGGGCTGGGAATGGGATGGGAAAGGGTGGAAAAAGATGAGAAAAGGACGTGGAAAAGGCCCAGGGGAAGGGGGTGGAAAATGAGCTGGGAAAAACTGGAAAATGCTGGGAAAATGATGGAAAAGGGCCTGGAAAAATGATGGGAAAATGTGGAAAAAGGATGGGAAAGGGCTGGGAATGGGATGGGAAAGGGATGTGGAAAAGGGGTGGGAAAGGCCCAAGAGAAGGCTGGAAAAGGGGAATGGAAAATGAGCTGGGAATGGCTGGAAAAGGGCTGGAAAAATGATGGAAAAGGGCCAAAAAAGGGATTTTAAAAGGCCCAGGAAAAGGCTGGAAAAGGGGCTGGAAAATGCCTGAAACGGGGCCCTGGAAAGGAGATGGGAAAGTTTGGGAAAGGCTGGAAAAAGGGTTGGGAAAGGGCTGGAAAAGGGGGCTGGAAAAAGGCTGAAAAAAGGTTGGGAAAAGCTGGGAAATCTGGAAACGGTTCTGTTGGGTTTGGGGTTTTTGGGGTTTTTTTATCCCTTTCTGAAGTTCTGATCCTCACTGGAACTCCCCAAAATCTGCAAATCCCCGCTCGGGCAAATTTCTCCTTATTATTCTCCTTTTTAATCCATTAACAGCCACTTAAATGATGTGATAATACAATAAAACTAAAATTTAAAATTAAAATTAAAATTATTTTGGCATTTTTAGAACATTTCTGCGGGGAAAGGGGAATGAGGAGGGCAGGCAGGGGAGGGGTTGGAAATTCGGGATTTTAAAAGATTTTTAATAAAAGCCTCACAAAGAGGGAATTGGAGGGGTTTTGCTGCGTAATTTCAGGCCTGGAAAAGGGTTGGGAAATGTGGAAAAAAGTCGGGAAATTATGGAAAAAGGTCGGGAAAGGACCCGAGCGACGCTAGAGGGAGCCCCGGGCTCGGTTAATTAACGAGCCGCAATTAACGGAGAGCTGAAATATCTCGGAGAAAATGGGAATTCCTCCCAATTCCTGGGGAAAAGGAGCTGGAAATTCAGATTTCAGGTGTTGGAAACTGAGCCGGGAACGTCCCGAGCTCTGAGAAGAATTTGGGTCCAAAAATTCCTGACCAGCAGGGGATTTGTTGGGGTTAAATTCAAATTTTATTTAAATAAATATTTTTATTAATTAAGATATTTGTTTTATTTATGTAAATTATATTTCTTTAATTAAAATTTTAAAAATAAATAATTTTAGGGTTGGCAATTCCAGCTATAAAAGAAGGATTTGAGGGGGATTTTGGGATGCGAATTTCCTCATTCTCCAGGTGTGGGAATCCCAGCCCTGAAGGAAGGATTTTTGGGGATTTGGGGGATTTTGGGGATTTTGGGATGCGAATTCCAGCCCCAAATAAAGTTTTTTTGAGACACTGGGATGGGAATTTCTCCATCCTCCAGGTGTGGGAGTTCTGGCCCTAAAAGAAAGATTTGAGGGATTTTGGGATCTGCATCCTCCAGGTGCAGGAATTTCAGCCCCAAATGAAGAATTTTGGGATTTTGAGATGGGAACTTCCTCATCCAGGGGCGAGGATTGCAGCCCTAAAATTAATTTTTTAATTTTTTTTTTTTTTAATTTTGGGTTGTGAATTTCTGCATCCTCCAGGTGCGCGAATTCCAACCCAAAAAAAGGATTTTGGGGATTTTGGGATGCGAATTCCAGCCCCAAAGGTTATTTTTGGATTTTGGGATGGGGATTCCAAGCCGAATAAGGAATTTTTGGAATTTTGGGGTGCGAATTCCCCGTCCTCCAGGAGAGGGCAATCCCGGCCGAGCCCAGCCCGGTTTGCGGCTCCTTCCGGCAAAAGCTCAAATTTCTGGGGAATTTTCATGGGAAAAGTCGCGAAATGGGAAAGGCAGATGGGGCGAAATCCTGGGAGTTTGGGCTGGGGAAAACAGGGAGGATTTTACTGAAAAGGGGAAAAAACTGAATTAAAATTTAACAGATTTAAGAGTTAACGGCATTAAAAATAAACTGAAGTAAAAATGAGTCAGAATTAGAAATAAACAGAACTTTAAAATAAGCTGATTTAAAAATTAACAGCCATAAAAAGAACCTGAATTTAAAATAAGCTGAATTAAAAACAAACAGAACTAAAAATAATAGACTTAAAAATAAACAGCATTTAAAAAGAAGCCGGAATTCAAAATGAGCAGGATCACCAGGAAACGACCCCGGATCACCAACAGGAACAATAAATCCGATCTCGTTCTTTTCACCGGGAAAGGACCCCGGACCTCATCCCGCGGCGGCAGAGCAGGGATAACAAATGGAATTTGGATTTTTGTCACAGGGCAATGACAGAGAATGGTGGCCCCGCCGTGGCAGAACTGCGACAACAAATTAAATTTGGATTTTTTTCCACAGGGAAACGCTCAGGGATCATGTCGCGACATGGCGGAATGGGAACAATAAATTTAATTTGGATTTTTCCACAGGGAAATGGCAGAGACCCGCGTCCCTCGGTGCTGGATTGGGGATGATGGATGGAATTTGGATTTTTCCAGAGGGAAATGGCAGAGACCCGCATCCCTCGGTGCTGGATTGGGGATGATCGATGGAATTTGGATTTTTTCACAGGGAAATGGCAGAGACCCGCGTCCCTCTGTGCCGGCTCGGGGACGATGGATGGAATTTGGATTTTTCCAGAGGGAAATGGCAGAGACCCGCGTCCCTCGGTGCCAGATTGGGGATGATCGATGGAATTTGGATTTTCCCCTCGCGGGTTCGGCTCCGCCCGGCCGGGGCAGCACCGCGGAGAGCGACGGGCACGGATGGGGGACGCCGCAGAGCTTTGGGGCGTTCCAGGGTGTTTTGGGTCTTTTCCAGCCCCTTTCCCATCCATTTTCCAGCCCTTTCCAGCTTTTCCCAGCTTTTCCCTCCCCATTCCCTTTTCCATCCCTTTTCCGTTGCCTTCCAAGCCCTTTTCCAACCTTTCCCCAGTCATTTCCCATCCCTTTTCCCATTCCCATCCCTTTCCCATCCCATTCTCATCTCATCTCATCTCATTGATCCCATTCCCACTCCCATTGCCTTTCCCATTTTCCAGGCCTTTTCCATTCATTTTCCAGCATTTCCCATCCCTTTCCCTTTCCCATCCCATTGATCCCATCCCTTTCCCGTCCCATTCCCGTCCCATTCCCATCCTTTTCCAGGATTTTCCATCCCATTCCCATTCCCCTTCCCATCCCATTCCCATTCCTTTTTCCATCCCTTTCCCATCTTTCCTTTTCCAGCATTTCCCATCCCTTTCCCTTTCCCTTTCCCTTTCCCCTCCCATTCCCATCCTTTGCCAGGATTTTCCCATCCTTTTCCATCCATTTCCATTCCCATTTCCCATTCCCATTCCCATCCCATTTCCATCATTTTCCAACCTTCTCCATCCCTTTCCCATCCCTTTCCCATTCCCATTCCCATTCCCATTCCCATTCCCATTCCCATTCCCATTCCCATTCCCATCCCATCCCTTTTCCATTCATTTTCCAGCATTTTCCATCCCTTTCCCGTCCCATTCCCATCCTTTTACAGGATTTTCCATTACTTCTCCATCCCATTCCCATTCCCATTCCCATTCCCATTCCTTTTCCAGCGTTTTCCATCCCTTCCCTTTCCCGCTCTGTTCGGATCCCTCCCACCAAACGGAGCTCAGGCAGAATCCGCCACGCCCCAAAGAATCCGCAGAATCAGATTTTCCCAGAATCAATCAGATTTTCCCAGAATCAATCAGATTTTCCCAGAATCAGATTTTCCCAGAATCAATCAATCAGATTTTCCCAGAGTCAGATTTTCCCAGAATCAATCAGATTTTCCCAGAATCAGATTTTCCCAGAATCAATCAGATCTCCCCGACGTTCCCAGGGAGCCCGGGGGATTTGGGAATTTTAACTGGAAGCCCCTGCCCGGCCGGGAACGGGAAATCCAGCCCTGGTGAAATCCAGCCATTAAAATGTCCTTAAAAATCACAAATCCGCCAAAAAAAAAATGAGGGTTGGGCACTAAGGTGTGCTGAAAATATCTTTAAAATATATAAATCTGTCAAAAATTGGGGGTTTTTGGCACCGAGGTGTGTTAAAAATATCTTTAAAATTCACAAATCGGCCCAAAATTGTATTTTTTTTTTTTTTTGGGGGGGGAAGTTGAGTTCCCAGCATCCAAGAGTTCCCCGGAGGAAAATCGGGAGGGATGGGAAAGAAATTGGGTTTAACGGGACAGAAATTGGGTTTAACGGGAGCCGGGGGGACACAGGTGGGGAAATGATCCCGGGCACGGAGGGAGGAGCCAAAATCGGAATTTTTACCGTGGGTTTGGGGTGGTTTTACCCAAATTCGGGAGTGGGGAATGTGCGGGGTTAATGGGATTGTGTAGGGGTGAAAATAAAAATTCCTGGGGGAAATCTGGAAGGAAAAGGGAAAGGAAAAGGGAAAGGAAGGGAAAAGGGAAGGGAAAATCCCTCAGGCCATTCCCAATCCACTCCGAGCTGTTCCCGCTGGATAAAGAGAATAAACCTCGAATAAAATTTAAAAAATAAATCCCAATTAAACCTCGAATAAATTCTGAATAAACCCCAAATAAATCCAGAACAAACCCCAAGTAAATTCTGCATAAATTCTGAATAAATCTCGAATAAATTCTTAAAAAAACCCCGGGTAAATCCTTAATAAATCCTGAATGCATTCTGAATATGTCCTGAAAAGATCTCGCATAAATTCCAAATAAACCCCGGATAAACCCTGAATAAATCTCGAATAAATCCCGAATAAATCCCAAACAAATCCCAAATAAATCTCGAATAAATCCCCCAAAAATCCCAAATAAATGCAGAATAAGCCCCGAATAAATCCCAAACAAATCCCAAATAAATCTCAGTTCCTGCTCCTTCCCCCCCTCGCAATTCTGTCCCAGCTCAGCCCCCAGGGACCATTCCTGGAGCAGCTCCAGATCCTGAATTTATTTTTTTAATTAATAAATTTAATCTTATTATTATGCATTTATTATATTTTATTATTATGCTTTATTTTATTATTTTATTTTATGTAATTTATTGAATATATTTTACATTACCCTTACACTTTATTTTATTCTTATTATTTATTTTGATTTTATTCAATGTCATCTTAGCATTCTATTTTATTTTATTCTTATTGTTTCTTTTATTCTCCTTATTTTATTTCTTTATTTTATATTATTTTGAGCAGGAAATACCTTTGAGCTTTCCCAGCCCTGAGCGATTTTCCGGAGCATTTTGGGGGAATTTTTATGGAAAAGGAGGAGCTGCTCACGCTCGGCACAAAAATCCCAATTTTCGAGCCTCTTTTGGGGGGGATTTTTAATTTTTAGAACCAAAATCCATCATGGAACGAGCTGGGGAAAAAAAAATAAAAAACATTTTTCCATTTTTTATTTCAGTGGCTGAAGCCATCCCTGAGTCCGTGCGTGGAGATTCCCTTAAAAAAATTGAATTAAAATTAAAATAGAAATAAGAAGCAAGGGGATGTGTGTCCTAAAATAAATAATAAAGTAAATAATTAAATAAACATTCAAATAAATAATAATTTAAAATATATCTCTAGAAGAAAGCAACCCAACAAATCATTACAGAAACATTAAAAGAAATAATAATTTCAAATGTATCTCTAGAAGAAAGAAACCCCCAACAAATAATTAAATAAATATAAAAATAAATAATTATTTTAAATATATCTTTAGAAGAAAAATCCCCAACAGCCACCGGAACATTTCTGCCGAGGTGACCATTTTGGGGAGATTTGGGGTTTTTAAAGGTTTTTTTTCCCATTAAAATAAAACCTTTTTTAATTAGGGGGGATTCCCGTGGGATTCAGGATCCTTCGGCAAAAACCTTTGTGAAAAATCCGATTTTTCTCCTCGTTTCTTTTTCCCTCCTGCTCGGAGCAATCGCCTTTCTGTGTTTTATTTTCGCAGTGAGAAATGCGGCAAAATCCAAATATTCCGCCTCGCCTTTCTGCCTGCTGATTAATTAATCACCCTTCAAATTAAAAATTAGGTTTAAAAATTGAGTTTATTCACCAAAATAAAGCCTGAAAAGCGCATGAGATGAATTAAAAACCGCCTCTTAAAAAAAAACCTCTTTTTTTATTATTTTTTTCTGTTTTTTTTTTCTCTCTGTCTCTGCGGCAGAGCCCGAGCGCTGCGGAATTGAAATTGGGAATTAAAATTCAGCTCACGGAGCCCTGCGGCGGAAATCCCTGCTCGGAAAATCGGAATATTCCTCCCCCGGAAAATCGGAATATTCCTGTCCCGGAAAATTAGAATATTACTCCCGTGGATGGGATTTCTGAGCAGCAGCAGGGAGGGATAAAAACCGAGGAAAAAGCGAATTTTGGGGGTGTTTTCATCCCTCGGCGTGACCCCATGGGGGCTGTGAAAAATGAATTTATTATTGGGGTTTGAGGGGTTTAAAAATCTGTATTTTTGTGGAAAAGCTGGTTCAATAATGCAGCAGAAAGAGAGAAAAAAAATTTATTTCAGTGTGGAAAAAAAAATAAATCTTTGTGCAGAGCTTGGGGCTGAGACAGCAAAATAAAAATGTGAAAGGGTGGAGAGGATGAAATTTAACTAATAATTTATCGGATGGCCGGTGTCATTATTGTTAAAACTTAATTAAATTTAAACCATAATTTAGCTCCAACGAGGAGTTGTCCTGGTTTGTTTTCAGGTCTGAAATGACGAGGTGACGTTAAAAAATCGGGAAAAACCAGAAATAATTCCAATTTTGAACGGACAGAAACGACGAGAGGGGGAGATCCTTTTTTTAGGTGTGAAATGAAATATTTGGGTTTATTTTTGGGGCTGGGATTGGGAAAAAACGGGGTAAAAAATGAATTTTTGGTGATTTTTTCCCTGATTTTTTTCCCCCGATTTTTTTAACGGCCAGCTCGCACGTTAAAAATTCGGGGAAAAAAAATCAGAAATAATCAAAATTTTGAACGGACACAGAGGACGGGAGGGGAAAATCATTAGGGCTGGGGTGAAATGAAATACTGGGGTTTATTTTAAGGGTTCGGATTGGGGGAAGAAAAAGGGAGTGAGGGAGGAAAAAATGGGGAAAAAAAGGAGGTGAGGGGTAAAAAAGGAACTTTTACAGGGGAGGCAGAGCAGGCTGAGGTCGTCGTTAATGGCAGCCCTGGAATGTTTGCGGCGGCCTCAAGTTCAATGACAAAATCCTTTGAAGGGGAAAGGGAAAGAGGGGGAAAAAAACTGAAATAAAAATTTAAAAAAAAGAAAAAAAAATCCCAGCCCAGGTAGGGTTTGGGGGGGTGGGAATGAAAAAAAACCTAAAAAAAAACCGAAAAAACCTGAAATTAAAATAAAAATACCTCAGCCCGGGCAGAGTTTGGGGGGTGGGAATGAACTTGGAGGAAAGAAAGGAGGGAAAGGGGAAAGGAAAAGGGGGAGGGAAATCTCAGAGGATTTGGGGAGATTTGGGGGATTTGGGGGAATTGGGAGGATTTGGGGATTTTTTAGGTGGTTGGGGGAAATTGGGAGAGGACGGGGAGGAGAGGGGAGGTTTGGCCCAGGTTTGGGATTATTTTAGCCCAGGTTTGGGGCTTTTTTAGCCCAGGTTTAGGGGCTGGTTTAGCCCAGATTTGGAGATTTTTAAACCCAGATTTGGGGCTTTTTTAGCCCAGGTTTGGGGCATTTTTAGCCCAGGTGTTGGGGCTGCTCTGGCCTGGGTTTTAGGGCTATTTTAGCCCAGGGTTTGGGGCTATTTTAGCCCAGGTGTTGGAGCTTTTTTAGCCCAGATTTGGGGCCGTTTTAACCCAGAATTTGAGCTGTTTTATCCCAGATTTCCAGCCGGTTTATCCCGGTTTTTGGGGCTGCTCTGGCCCGGGTTTTAGGGCTATTTTATCCCATATTCGGGGCTATTTTAACCCAGATTTCCAGCTGGTTTGTCCCGGTTTTTGGGGCTGCTCTGGCCCGGGTTTTGGGGCTGCTTTATCCCATATTCGGGGCTATTTTAACCCAGATTTCCAGCCGGTTTATCCCGGTTTTTGGGGCTGCTCTGGCCCGGGTTTTGCGAGTCCCAAGTTCAACGGCACGGGGCGGGGGCGGCGGCGCCTCCCGGAGTTTTACGAGGGTGTCGGGCCCGGCTCGGCCTTTGCTGGGGCCGCCGAGCGCGGCTTTACAGCCCTGCCCGAGTCTGCTCCTGCTCCTGCTCCTGCTCCTGCTCCTGCTCCTCCTCCTCCTCCTCCTCCTCCTCCTCCTCCTCCTCCCCTTCCCAGCTGCGCTTTCCGCTCCTGGGACCGCGCTGGGGGCGGGGAGGGCGCTGGGTTCCAGTCTGAGACACGGATCCCAGTTTGAACCACCTCAGGTCCCAGTTTGAGACACGGATCCCAGTCTGAGACACCGATCCCAGTCTGAGACACCGATCCCAGTTTGAACCACCTCAGGTCCCAGTTTGAGACACGGATCCCAGTTGGAGACACAGATCCCAGTTTGAGACACGGATCCCAGTTTGAGACACGGATCCCAGTTTGAGACATGGATCCCAGTTTGAGACACGGATCCCAGTTTGAGACACGGATCCCAGTTTGAGAAATGGTTCCCAGTTTGAGACACGGATCCCAGTTTGAGCCATCCCAGTCTGAGCCACGGATCCCAGTGTGAGACACGGATCCCAGTCTGACACACGGATCCCAGTCTGAGACACGGATCCCAGTTTGAGACACGGATCCCAGTTTGAGAAATGGTTCCCAGTCTGAGCCATCCCAGGCTCCCAGTTTGAGCCATCCCAGTCTGGGACACAGATCCCAGTTCGAAACACCCCAGGCTCCCAGTCTGAGACACGGATCCCAGTTTGAGCCATCCCAGTCTGAGCCATCCCAGTTTGGGCCACGGCTCCCAGTTTGAGCCCAGTCTGAGCCCCGGATCCCAGTCTGAGCCCAGTTTCCCAGTTTGAAACACCCCAGTCTCCCAGTCTGAGCCATTCCATGCTCCCAGTTTGATCCACGGCTCCCATTTTGATCCACGGCTCCCAGTTTAATACACGGCTCCCAGTTTGATCCATGTCTCCCAGTTTGAGCCGTCCCTGTCTCCCATTTTGGGCCATGATTCCCAGTTTGAGCCCAGTTTCCCAGTTTGAGCAATGGTTCCCAGCTTGATCCACGGCTCCCAGTTTGATCCATGGTTCCCAGTTTGATCCACGGCTCCCAGTTTGATCCATGGCTCCCAGTTTGAGCCATCCCAGGCTCCCAGTTTGATCCCAGTTTCCCAGTTTGATCCACGGCTCCCAGTTTGATCCATGGCTCCCAGTTTGAGCCATCCCAGGCTCCCAGTTTGAGCCCAGTTTCCCAGTTTGATCCATGGCTCCCAGTTTGATCCACGGCTCCCAGTTTGATCCATGGCTCCCAGTCTGAGCCACGGATCCCAGTTTGAAACACCCCAGTCTCCCAGTTTGAGCCATCCCAGTCTCCCAGTTTGAGCAATGGTTCCCAGTTTGATCCACAGCTCCCAGTTTTATCCACGGCTCCCAGTTTGAGCCATCCCAGTTTCCCAGTTTGAGCCATCCCAGTTTCCCAGTTTGAACCATCCCAGTTTCCCAGTTTGAGCCCAGTTTGGGGTCACGGAGAGGCCTGGGGCGGGGTTTATGACGTCATCCACGCCTCAGGTGTGACGCAATGTCTCACAACGCCCGGCCATTGGCTGTTTGGGGTTGTGACGTCACCAGGGAAAGGTTTCGCTCCTGCAGGGAGGAAAAATCTGGGGAAAAATGGGGAAAATGGGGAAAAATGGGGAAAAAATGGGAAAAATGGGAAAAATGGGGAAAATGGGGAAAAATGGGGAAAATGGGGAAAAATGGGGAAAAAATGGGAAAAATGGGAAAAACCCAACAGGGAGCACGGCCGGCTCCGCTCCTCGGGAACCTGCCAAATATTCAATAAATCCTTTATTCGACAAAAACCAGCCTGAAATTATCATTATTTAGGGCAAAATGTGGCTGGAGAGCTGGAATTTCTAAAATAAGGGAAAAAAAAGGGGGGGAAAAGGAGAATTTGGGGTGGAAATTGTGGAGTTTATTCGCCCTTTGAGAGGATTTTTAGGGAATTTCAGGCGGGTTGAAAGGCGAGTCTCGGCCTTGAAACAGCGAGATGTGGAACAAAGGAATTGCCAGCCCCGAACCGGGAAAGAGCCGAGAAAATTAAAAAATTTAAAAAAAATTTAAAATAAAATGAAAATAAAATGAAAATAAAATGAAAATAAAATGAAAATAAAATGAAATAAAAAATAAAGTAATTTTTTTAAAAAAGGGAAATCCCAATATATTTAACTTATATATTTCATTTCACCCCATTTACTCCGCTGCTCCAGCACCAACCCAAATAATTTTGTTTTTATGTGGGGATTCCTCTCAGTGCACGCGAGGCGAAAAATCTGCATTAAAAAAAAGGCAAAAAAATTAAATTTTACGGGTGCAAATCCCAGGATTTCAGCACAAACCAAAGCAGGGTTTAACCGTATAAAAACACCAGCGATGAAAACGGGTTTTTGAGAGTTATAAATGTTTATACACCTTTTTCTTTCCGAGTATATTTTTATATTTTTGATATATCCACGCAGGGCTACAGCGCCTTCAATCGTGCATTTACACATCGGCAGAACGAGGATACAGAAAATGGCAAACACAAAAAAAAAAAGGTGAAATAAAGCTGAATATGTGCGTGTGGAATTTTTATATCGAAACGCTCGGAAAAATTAAAACAACATCAACAATAATAATAACAATATAATATAATATATAATAATAAAAGTAGTACGTGCCTTTATAAATGGGTGCCTACATCGGTCATAGCATGTCCTGTACATTCGGTTTTCTGGAATTAATTAACGCACGGTTAATTTGATTGTTGATCCCCCCCGGATGTGCCCCTGCCCATCCTGCCCGGGTTTGGGGCATTTTTAAAACTTTTTTGTTGTTTTCAACCCCCGGGTTGTGCCGCAGGGCCGGGAGCGGGTTTGGGGTGGATTCGGGGGATTTGGGGGTGGTTTGGGGTTGGTTTGGGGTGGATTCGGGGGATTTTGGGGTTTGGGGTGGTTTGGGGTGGATTCGGGGGATTTTTGGGTTGGTTTGGGGTGAATTCAGGGAATTTTTGGGGTGGTTTGGGGTGAATTCAGGGGATTTTGGGGGTTTGGGTTGGTTTGGGGTGGATTCGAGGGATTTTGGAGTTTGGGGTTGGTTTGGGGTGAATTCAGGGGATTTGGGGGTGGTTTGGGGTGAATTCGGGGGATTTTGGGGGTTTGGGGTCTTTGGAATGCTCTGGGAGATGCCGGGCACAGGGGAGGGTCCCCTTCTTTTGGGGGGGTCCTGGTGACAAACGGGGCGTCCCGGTGGCAAACTCCAGGTGTCCCCTTCACTGTCCCGGTGACAGACGGGGGGTCCCGGTGTCCCCTCACTCCACGGGTGACAACCAGGGGGTCCCTGTGACAGACGGGGGTCGCAGCGTCCCCTTCACTTCCCGAGTGACAAACGGGGGGGTCCCGGTGACAAACGGGGGGTCCCGGTGTCCCCTCACCCCACAGGGGACAAGTGGGGGTCCCGGTGACAAACGGGGGGTCCCGGTGTCCCCTCACCCGGGGGTCACAAATGGGGGACCCCTGTGCCAAGCGGGGGTCGCGGTGTCCCCTTCACTCCCTGGGGGACAAACGGGGTCCCGGTGCCACACGGGAGTCCCGGTGCCACACGGAGGTCCCGGTGTCCCGGTGCCAAACGGGGAATCTGGTGACAAACGGGGGGTCCCCTGCGCCAAATCGGGGTCACTGTGGGCCCTTCACTCCCCGGGGACAAATGGGGGTCCCGATACCGAGCGGGGGTCCCGGTGCCAAAGGGGAGTCCGAATGTCCCGGTGCCGCACGGGGGTCCCCGGTGCCAAAGGGGAGTCCGAATGTCCCGGTGCCAAACGGGGGAGTCCCGGTGCCAGGCGGAGATCACGGTGACAAACGAGGGGTCCCGGTGCCAGGCGGAGATCGCGGTGACAAATGAGGGGTCCCGGTACCAAGCGGCGGTGCCGGGGCCTGTGGGGGTCCCAGTGTCCCGGTGACAAATGGGGGGTCCTGGTGCCACACGGGGGATCCCGGTACCACGCGGGAGCGGCAGCGCCCCGGTGTCCGTGGGTGCCCCGGTGCCAGGCAGGGATCCCGGTGCCAGGCGGGGATCCGGTGCCAGGCGGGGATGCCGGTGCCAAATGAGGGGTCCCGGTGCCAAGTGGCGGTGCCGGGGCCTGTGGGGGTCGCGGTGTCCCGGTGACAAATGGGGGGTCCCGGTGCCACGTGGGGGTCCCGGTGCCAGGCGGGGATCCCGGTGCCAGGCGGGGATCCCGGTGCCAAAGGAGGGGTCCCGGTGGCCCGGAGCCCCTCAGGGCGCGGCGCTGGCGGCCGCCTTGCCCTTGGCCAGCACCTTCTTGTCCTTGACGCGGCGGTTCTGGAACCAGATGGTGATCTGGCGCTCGCTCAGCCGCGTGGCCGCCGCGATCTTGCGGCGCCGCTCGCGGGTGATGAAGCGGCCGCGGGCGAACTCCTGCTCCAGCTCCCGCAGCTGCCCCTTGCTGTACGGAACGCGCTTCCTGCGGGCCCGCCGCAGCGACAGCGACAGCGAGCAGCCCTCGGCCGGGCACGGCGCCGGGCCCTCTGCGGGGACACGGGGACACGGGGACAGAGGGGACACGGGGGGACAGCGGGGGGATAGAGGGGACAGTGGGGATAGAGGGGACAGCGGGGACAGCGGGGATAGAGGGGACAGCGGGACACGGGGGGACAGCGGGGATAGAGGGGACAGCGGGGGGACAGCGGGGGGATAGAGGGGACAGCGGGGGGACAGCGGGGACAGCGGGGATAGAGGGGATAGAGGGGACAGAGGGGAAACGGGGGGACAGCGGGGACACGGGGGCACACGAGGGGCACAGCAGGACATGGGAGGATAACGGGACATGGGGGACAGCGGGGTCATGGGGGGCACAGGGGGACAGGGGGATATGGATGATAACCGGACACGGCAATAGACAGGGGACAGCAGGGACACCGTGGGGACGGGGGGGACACGGGGACAGCGGGACATGGGGTGACACGGGGGAACACGGGGGGGGATACAGCGGGGATAACGGGGGGATAACGGGGACAGACAGGGGACAGAGGGGACACGGGGGGACAACGGGGACAGCGGGGACAACGAGGACAGCGGGGATAGAGAGGGGACAGAGGGGTCACGGCGATACGGGAACATAAAAGGGGCACAACGGGGAACGGGGGGGACAGAGAGGACACGGGGGGACAGAGAGGGGACAGAGCGGGAACACCGGGGGACAGCGAGGACACGGGGGACACAGGGGGACAGAGCGGGGTCACAGCGGGGTCACTGCGGCCCCCAAAGCCCCCCAAACCCAGCCCGGCCCCCGCCGAGGTTTGAAATTGTTCCCTCCTGGCCCCTCCTGCCATTGAAAGGTTTCCCAGATCCGAACCCTCCCTCCAAATATTGACAATTATTTAATTTCTATGTTCCGCCTCTTGATATTGAAAGGTTTCGAAATTCTCCATTCTCCCTCTCCATCTCTAAAAAAACCTATTTTCTATATTCTTCCTCTTGATATTGAAAGGTTTTAAAGCTCGAGATCCTCCCTCTTGGCATTTAAAAACATTTAAATTCTATGTTCCTTCTCTTGGCATAGAAAGTTTTTAAAGTCCTGTGTTCTCCCTTTCGATATTTAAAAAATTTTAAGTCTATATTCTCCCTCTTGGTATTTAAAGATTTTAAAGTTCTATATTCTCCCTCTCGATATTCAAATACTTTAAGTTTCTATATTCTCCCTCTAGATATTGGAAGATTTTGAAGCTCTGTGTTCTCCCTCTCGATAGTTAAAATTTTTGAGGTTCTGTGTTCTCCCTGCCGGTATTTCAGGGTTTGCGTTTAATTCCCCGCATTTTTGAACTTTTCCACCCTGGGGAGCCGGAAATGTCACCGGGGACTCCCGAGAATGGACCCTGAATGTCATTTTCTGAACCCCATAATATCTCATCTGAGCCCCCATAAATGATCCTTTGAATTCTGATAATCGATCGCTTGAATTCTGATAATTGATCGCTTGAATTTTTGAGAAATGATCATCTGAATTCCGATAAACCACCATTCGAACCAGCATAAATGATAATTTGAATTCTGATAAACGATGGCTTGAATTCCGATAAATGATCGCTTGAATTCTGATAATTGATCGCTTGAATTTTGAGAAACGGTCATCTGAATTCCGATAAACCATCGTTCGAACCCCCATAAATGATAATTTGAATTCTGATAAACCACCATTCGAACCCCCATAAATGATAATTTGAATTCTGATAAACGATGGCTTGGATTCTGATAAATGATCACTGGGATTCTGATAAATGGCAATCTGAATTCCGATAAACGATCATTCGAGCCGCCATCCATCACCTTCCGCCTCCCTGCTCGGAGTTAGAAACGGCCGTGATAAATTCAGTTAAGCTAAATTAATGTCATTATTATAATTATCAACATTATTGGTATCGTTGTTTTGTGCCCCCCAACCTTCCCAGCACATCCCGAACTCCCCAACCCTGAACCCAGCCCAGAGCCCAAATCCCCCTGCCCCGAACCCGAGCCAGAGCTAAACCCGCGCTAAACCCGGTTCGGTTTAACCCCTACACAGGCCAAACCCGGTTCCCGTTAACCCCGGTGCCCAGACCCCTCTAACCCCAGCTCGGTTTAACCCCTCCCTATCCCGGCCCGGTTTAACCCGTGCCTTGCCGTGTCGGTACCTGCGAAGTGCGGCTTGAGCAGGAGCCCGGCCGGGTTTAACCCTGACCCGGAGCCCAAACCCGGGCTAAACCCGGTTCCCGCTAATCCCAGACCCCAAACCTGCGCTAATCCCGGGCCGGTTTAACCCCTGCGTGCCCTCACCCCGCTGCCCCGGGCCCGGTTTAACCCCTTGGCGCCCTCGGTACCTGCGAAGTGCGGCTTGAGCAGGAAGGCGGCCGGGTTTCACCCCGACCCAGAGCCCAAATCCGGGCTAAACCCCGTTCCCGTTAACCCCGGAGCCCAGGCCCCCCTGCCCCCGGCCCGGTTTAACCCCTTGGCGCCCTCGGTACCTGCGAAGTGCGGCTTGAGCAGGAAGGCGGCCGGGCCCTGCTCCTTGGGGCAGCACCTCTGGCCGGCCCAGCCCGCGCCCAGCGCCCCCCAGGGCTGGGGGCACCCCCCGAAGGCCCCGTCCGGGCCCAGCAGCGCCTCGGGCCGCGCCTCGCCCAGCGCGGGCACCACGGGCACGTCCAGGTAGCCGGGCACGGGCGGGTAGGGCGCGCCGTAACCCGGGTAAAAGGCGAACTCGCCCGGGCGGCCCGGGAACTCCTCGGTGCCCGCGGGCCCCTCCAGGAATTTCTCGGCGGTGCCCGCGAAGGGCCCCGGGGGGCTCGGGCCGGCTTTGAGCGAGCCCCGGCCCGCCCGACACGGGTAGAACCCCCCGCCCCCGAAGCAGCCGTAGGGCAGCGGGGCCGAGCCCGGCGGGGCCTTGGGCGGCTCCGGCTCCGCGGGGAAGCCGGGGTTCATCCCGGCACCGGCACCGGCACCGGCACCAGCGGGAGGAGGAGGAGGAGGAGCGGGAGGAAGGAGCGGCCGGGGCTGCGCGGCCCCGAAGGCGCCGCCCGGAGCCAGGAGCCCCTCGAGGCCCGGGGGCTGCATGGGGGGCGCGGCGGGGCCCGGGGCATGGGGAACGGGAGCGGGGACGGGAACGGGAGCGGGGACGGGAGCGGGGACGGGGACGGGAACGGGAGCGGGAGCGGGAGCGGGGACGGGAAGCGGAGAGGCCGCTCCGAGGCACCGGCGCTGCCCGCGGGGGTCCCCGCTTGGTTTAAAAGGCCCCGAGCCGCCCCCCTGACGCAACGGGAGGAGGTTCGAGCGTTGGTTGGTGGATAACGGGGAAAAAAGGGGAGGGGGGGGGAAAAAGGGAAAAATCCAACCCCGCACCGGGGAAAAAAAAATAAAAAAAAAAATAAAAATGCGGCGGTGTCAATAAAGAGCTGGAGAAATTGCGAAAATGGTTTTATTGGCAGGGAGAGGAGGAGGAGGAGGAGGAGGAGGAAGAGGAGGAGGGGGGACCCCTCCTGCCGCCCGAGACTCGGAGGTGGCTCGGAAAGAAAAAATAAAATAATAATAATAAAAAAGGAATAAATAATAAAGATAAAAAAAAATAAAAGCAAAGAAAAAATAAAAAAAATTAAAAATAAAGATTAAAAAAAATTTTAAAAATAAAGAAAGAAAATGGAAAATAAGAAATAATAGAAAATTAAAAAAAAGAATGAAAAGAATAAAAAATAAAGAATAAAGATTAACAAATAAGAAATAGAAACAGAAAATAAAGAATAAAGAATAAAAATATTTAAAAATAAAATAAATAAAAATAAAAATAAAAATTAAAAATGGTGCGGGGAAGGCAGAGGTGGGGAAATGGGGGAAAAAGAAGGGAGAAAAGGCAAAGAACTGCACGATCAGGAATGGCAGGCCCAGGGTGGAAATATAAGCACTGGGGTTAAAACCGCCTCCATTTTTAATTTTTCATTTCAGATTTTTGAATGGTTTGTTCACAGTCGGATCCAGGGGGGCTCACCTGCCCCTCCTCGGGGGTTCCTCCCCTCCAAAACCCCAAAATCCCCAAAATTCCGCCCCCGTGGGGACCGCGCTTGGCCCCCGGGGCCCTGGAATTCAGGAGCGAGAGGGAAATTTCATTTCCTGGCACTCCGAGAGCATCCGCACCTGAAATGTCCCAAATACCCGGGACGGCCCGGGCTCCGCTCCGCTGGAACCTCAGCGCCCGTCTGGGGTTATGGGAGTCTGGAAATTCCTCCCATTTTTACCAATTCCTCCCAGTTTCGGCAATTCCTCTCATTTTCCCCAATTCCTCCCATTTTTGCCAATCCCTCCCATTTACCAATTCCACCCAGTTTTACCAATTCCTCCTAATTTCTCTAATTCCTGCCATTTTCGACAGTTCATCCCATTTTTACCAATCCCTCCCATTTCCACCAATTCCCCCCCATTTTTACCCCCAAGTCCTCCCAATTTCCCCAATCCCTCCCATTTTCGCCAATTCCTCCCTTTCTTACCAATCCCTCCCATTTTCACCAATTCTCCCCCTCATATTTACCCCCAATTCCTCCCATTTTTGCCAATCCCTCCCATTTTCCCCAATTCCCCCCCCCATTTTTACCACCAATTTCTCCCATTTTCGCCAATTTCTCCCCTTTTTGCCAATCCCTCCCATTTTTGCCAATCCCTCCCATTTTCCCCAATCCCTCCAATTTTCACCAATCCCCCCCCATTTTTTACCCCCAATTCCTCCCCTTTTTGCCAATTCCTCTCATTTTCCCCAATTCCCCTCCCCAGTTTTCTCCCCCGATTCCTCCCAATTTCCGGCAATTCCTTTCATTTATTTTCCATAAATGTTTGTGGAAAAAAAAAAAAAGGGGAAATGGGAAAAGGAACCGGAAAATCCCTTTGGATTTTGGGGGGGAGCGCCGGGCAGGTGGACAGACAGACGGACAGACGGACAGACAGACGTGGGGCGAGGGATTCCATGGGTCTGGAAGAGTTTGGGGTGAATTAATTAATTATAATAATAATAATTAAATCACCCCGCCCGCTTGAAGCCACCCCGGTATTTTTAATTGGCCCTACACGTGCTGCAAACAGATTTTTTAAAATGTTTTTTCCTTCTTCTCCTCCGTTTTCTTCCCAAAAAAGAAACGCTCGGGGAAAAGCTTTGCCCAAATCTCTCCCCCAAAGGCAACTCCGGCTCCTTTCCCCCGGAGATTTCTGCCCCAAAACCGCAATAAAAATTCAATTTTCTGAGGCTTTTTGGGGCCGCCAAAGGCACAGGAACCCGCTGGAAATGGGGGCTGGGGAGAAGATGGGGAAAATCGCAATTATCCCCCAATTAGGGCGAAATCCCAATTATCCCCAATACCCCAAACACAACCCTAAATCCACCCCTAAAAAACCCAAAAAAACCCAAAAAAACCCCAAAACCCGCCATCTCCCACTGACAGAAAAAAAAAATTAAGATACAAATTAAAAAATTGAATTTCTGCAGGAAAAATCCGAATAAACCCCAAAAACCTGCCACGTCCCAACCTCCCAAAGCTCCTTTATCCCATTTTTCCCCCTTTTTTTTTCCTTTTTTCTCCCCTTTTTTTCCCATTTTTTCTCCTTTTTTTCCCCATTTTTTTCCTTTTTTTCTCCCTTTTTCCCCATTTTTTTTCCATTTTTTCTCCCTTTTTCCCCCATTTTTTCCATTTTTTCTCCTATTTTTTCCCATTTTTTCCCCCTTTTCCCCGTTTCCCCTCCCAGCCCCGCACCCCGCGCTGTTTGCGAGGCTCCCGGCGGGGAAGCTCGGGCAGAGCCGAGGTCAAGGCCAAGTTGAAAGTTAAAAACCTTCAAAAAGCCCCGAGCGCTCCGGAGCCCTCGCTCCCGGCCGCGATTTTTGGGGCAAAAAAACCCGGATTTGTCATAAATTTGGGGCTGAATTTGGATCCGCGGCCGCTGGGATTCCCTGTGAGTTTTCAGCCCTTTAATTCCTTTTCGTTAATTTGATTTTCAGCCCTTTATTTTTTCCAATTTTTTGCGCCGAGGATTTCCCCGCCTGTTTTCAGCCCTTTCGTTTATTTGGTTTTTCACTGTGGATTTTCCTGCCCCGTTTTCAACCCTTCAATTCATTTAAACTTATTTAATTTTTAACGCTGAGCATTTCCCTGCGAGTTTTCAACCCTTTTAATTCCTTTGAATTAATTTGATTTTTAGCGCTGAGGATTTTCCCCGCCTGTTTTCAGCCCTTTAAAATATTTTAATTTTAACGCTGAGGATTTCCTGCCCTTGAATTCCCTTGGATTTATTTGGTTTTTGGCGCTGAGGATTCTCGGCCCTTTCGGTGCCTTTGATTTTTATTTTTAACGCACAAAGGAGGAAAAGCTGGAGAGGATCGGCCGCGCTCGGACAGCCCGAAAAACCAAAGAACGGAGCTAAAATTGGGTAAAAATCTGATTTTTTTTTCCCTTTCTCGAGGAGCCGCGGTGAGCGGGGCTTTGTCCCGGCCCCGCGGGCAGAAATTTCCCTTTTTCACCCCAAAAAGGCCTTTTGTTTCATTTATTACAATTTTCCCCCAAATTCCTTTTAAACCCGCGGAAAATTCCGAGCGGGCTCTGCCGCGGGAGCCGTTTGAAAATGTGATTGAATTGAGTTAAAAACGGGATTTAATCGAGTATAAAAATGTGATTTAATCGAGTTTAAAAACGGGATTTAATCTAGTTTAAAACCGGGATTTATTCGACTTAAAAAATGCGATTTAATTGAGTTAAAATCGTGATTTATTTGAGTTTCAAAATGCGATTTAATCGAGTTCATCAACGCGATTTCCACCCCGACAATGAGATTTTTCTTCTTTGAGGATTTCAGAGAAAATTTCAGCGCTTAAAGCAAAAACAACAGGTTCGTCTTAAAGGATAAAAATCTGAATTTTTCACCGGCTCCTCTCTCAAAACCGACATGAAAATTGTCAAGCGCCCTTATCAGTTTGCAGCCCTTCCTTTATTCCATTCTCCACAGGATCCATTTAATATTTATCCCATCTGGAGCCTGAAGAAATCTCTGGAGCAACTTTTTAAAAGTCTGGGATTTTATTTTATTTCATTTTGTTTTTAAAGCCATTGAATCGGAACCATCATCGCAAAACACAAAGGGGGGAGGAAAAAAAAAATAAAAATCCGAACCCAGCCCAAACCCCAGAGCGGTTTGAAGAGGAGATTAAAAAGAAATAAATTGGAACTCCTGCAAGAGTTCACGTTTGGAAATAATCAATGGCTGGAAAATTGGATCGGGGCTCTGGACGGGAGCCCGGCCCCGCTCGCCGATCCTGGCAGGATTTGGGGAGCAAAAAATCAAATCAAGACCAAACATTTCTCGTCACTTTGACCTTTTATTTCGTTTTTCGCCCCAAATCTCCGCTCGGCTCCCGGGCAGAGGGGTTGGGGTGCGGGGGTTCCTCGGCCGGTGCCGAGTTTGGGTTTTGTGGGTTGAATTTGGGTTTTCCAGCGCAGTTTTGGGGATCCTTTGAACGGGTCCTGGCAGGGGAACAGAGAGCGCGGCCCTGGCGCCGCTGCCGGGGCGGGGGAGTCCAGAGCTGGGGGTTTGTGGGTTTTGGGGGGGATGTGGGGGAAATCCAGACTTGGGGGTTCTGTGGGATCAGGTTTGGGGTGGATGTGAGTGATTCCAGACCCAAGGAGTTTGTAGGATCAGGTTTGGGGTGGATGTGAGTGATTCCAGACTCAGAGATTTTGTAGGATCCATTTTTGGGGTGGAGGGAGTCCAGAGCTGGGGGGGTTTGTGGGTTTTGGTGGGGATGTGGGCGAAATCCGGACTTGGGGGTTTGTAGGATCAGGTTTGGGGTGGATGTGAGTGATTCCAGACTCAGGGATTTTGTAGGACCCACTTTTGGGGTGGAGGGAGTCCAGAGCTGGGGGTTTGTAGGTTTTGGGGTAGATGTGGGGGAAATCCAGACTCGGGGGTTCTGTGGGATCAGTTTGGGGTGGATGGGGCGACCCCAGACCCAAGGAGTTTGTAGGATCCGTTTTGGGGTGGATGGAGCAATTCCAGACCCTTGGATCCGGTTTTGGGGAGAGATTTTGGGGCGATTCCAGGCCCAGGGGTCTCGTAGATCCCTTTGGAGTGGATGTGGGGGAGTCCAGACCCGGGGGGTTCTGTGGGATCAGGTTTGGGGTGAATGTTGGAGATTCCAGACTCAGGGATTTTGTAGGATCCGTTTTGGGGTGGATGGGAGCGATTCCAGTCCCTTGGATGCAGTTTTGGGGAGAGATTGTGGGGTGATTCCAGGCCCGGGGGTCTCGTAGATCCCTTTGGGGTGGATGGGGGAGATTCCAGACTCAGGGATTTTGTAGGATTCATTTTTGGGGTGGATGGAGCAATTCCAGACTCACAGATTTTGTAGGATCCGTATTGGGGTGGATGGGGAGATTCCAGACCCTTGGATGCGGTTTTGGGGAGAGATTTTGGGGCGATTCCAGGCCCGGGGGTCTCATAGATCCCTTTGGGGTGGATGTGGGGGGGATTCATGACCCAGGGGCTGTAGGATCCATTTTTGGGGTGGATGGGGCGATTCCAGACTCGGGGGGTCTCTTGGATCCATTTTGGGGTGGATGGAGTGATTCCAGACCCAGGGTTCTGCTGGATCTGGTTTCAGGGAGAGGTTTTGGGGTGGTTCCAGAACCGGGGGTCTCGCAGATCCCTTTGGGGTGGATGTGGGGGATTCATGACCTGGGGGTTCCCTTGGATCCATTTTGGGGTCCATCCACCCCATCCACAAATCCATTCCTGGATCTGTCCATGCATCCATCCATCCATCCATCCATCATCCATGAATCCATCCATCCATCCATCCATCATCCATCCATCCATCCATCCATCATCCATCCATCCATCATCCATCCATCCATCATCCATCATCCATCCATCCATCATCCATCCATCCATCCATCCATCCATCCATCCATCCATCCATCCATCATCCATCCATCCATCCATCCATCCATCCATCCATCCATCCATCCATCATCCATCCATCCATCCATCCATCTATCCATCCATCCATCCATCATCCATCATCCATCCATCCATCCATCATCCATCCATCCATCCATCATCCATCCATCATCCATCCATCCATCATCCATCCATCCATCATCCATCATCCATCCATCCATCATCCATCCATCCATCATCCATCCATCCATCATCCATCCATCCATCCATCCATCCATCCATCATCCATCCATCCATCCATCCATCCATCCATCCATCCATCCATCCATCCATCATCCATCCATCCATCCATCTATCCATCCATCCATCCATCCATCCATCCATCCATCCATCCATCCATCCATCCACCCACCCATCCATCATCCATCCATCCATTGTCTGTCTGTCCGTCTGTCCCTGCTCTCTGTGGCTCCCAAGGCAGACACAGTTTTGGGTGGAATCAGCCGGATTTTGTCCCTCTTATCCACAGATGTGCCCTGCTGAAGGTTCCTGTCCCATCCCTGTCCCATCCCTGTCCCCGTCCCTGTCCCTGTCCCATCCCTGTCCCCGTCCCTGTCCCTGTCCCATCCCTGTCCCTGTCCCATCCCTGTCCCTGTCCCTGTCCCTGTCCCATCCCTGTCCCTGTCCCTGTCCCTGTCCCTGTCCCTGTCCCATCCCTGTCCCTGTCCCATCCCTGTCCCATCCCTGTCCCATCCCTGTCCTGTCCCTGTCCTGTCCCATCCCTGTCCCATCCCTGTCCTGTCCCATCCCTGTCCCTGTCCCTGTCCCTGTCCCATCCCTGTCCCTGTCCCATCCCTGTCCCTGTCCCATCCCTGTCCCTGTCGGTCATTCCCATTGAGGACAGACGGATCCATCCTGGGAAAGGCTCCGATGGTCCCCTGGGCAGTGACACCGCAGGGGACAGAGGGACAGAGGGACAGAGGGACAGAGGGACACAGCCCGTCCTGAGGGTTTGAGCTCCCACAGTCCCAATTCCCCCACAAATTCCCAATTTTCCCCCAGTTTCCCCAGTTCCCCCCCAGTTCCCCATCCCGGCTCTCCCCGTTCCCCTCCCGGAGCGAGGGGGGAGCAGCGACAGCCGCGGACGGGGAATGGAACCCGGAATGGACTGGGAATGAACTGGGGATGGACTGGGGATGGACTGGGGATGGACTGGGGATGGACTGGGAATGGACTGGGCATGGACTGGGAATGGAACCCGGAATGGACTGGGAATGAACTGGGGATGGAACCCGGAATGGACTGGGAATGAACTGGGGATGGACTGGGAATGGAACCCGGAATGGACTGGGAATGGACTGGGAATGGACTGGGAACGGACTGGTATTGGAAAAAAGGCTCCCAATATTCCCAGTTAGATTGTGCCTGGGCCAGTCTGACCCTCGCTGCTGGGCCAAAGGCAGCAACGGCGGTGTGTCACCCCAGAGATACCTTGGCTTGCTGGTGGTTGCAGCTGGGCACTGAACAAGTCCAGGCTTGTTAGGAACCCCGTTTACCTCAGGAGGAATGGCTTCAGGTGATGGTGAAGAGAAAAAGGAGAGGATTCTGCTGGAGGGTTTAATGTCCAGAGGTTCATTCCATGGTTACAGAGGTCTGAACGTGAGCAACTGCTCCAACAGAATCCCGGCCGCATGGTCTGATCACCTTTTAAGCTCAGGGACAGGGGGAGGGGAGGTACAGGTGAGCCACCAACCAGGTGAGAGGGGCAGGGTCTCAGGGGAAGATGACACCCAGACAGGCCAATGACCTCTGGGCACAGGGGCATCCTTTGAACTTGACCAACCACACTGAGCCTTGCTGGAATGTTCAGCCTGATTGACAGGACTCACTCAGCATGGGGGCAAGGGGGAAGGGAGAGAGGTACAGGCACACCTGGGGAAGTGACCTGGAAGGCCAAAATGGGACAATACAGCACACCACAACAGATTGTAAATAAATTATTAATTTTAAAGACTATTAAAAATAAGTTACAAATAGAGATAATATATAGGAATAAAGAGAAGTAAAATAAAAACAAATAAAATAAATATAGACATATTATAAAAATAAATATAAAATAAAAAACGTGAAAAATAATAAACAAAGCTCAATTTTCTTCCCCCAGGTGCCCAATAATTCAAAGGAGACCCGAAAATGTTCATTTTTGGCAGCAGATTTGTGTGCAGCCGTGGAGCCAAGGCTGCGGCTCCTTCCCAAGGATTTTGCTGACAATAAATCGAATTTTGTGCCCCGTTTGTCCCTGGCTGACGATGAATGGAATCGCTGACAATAAATGGAATCGCTGACAATAAATGGAATCGCTGATGATAAATTGAATTCCTGACCGTAATTTCAGTTCCGTGTCCCGTTTGTCACCGCGGGCCCTTCCCGGAGCAGCCCCGGAGGCTTCACCCCAACGGCAGGGACGGGAACGCCGCGGGCTGGGGCTTTGGGGGATTTGGGGGATTTGGGGGAATTGGGGGAGTTTGGGGGATTTGGGGCTTTGGGGGGATTTTGGGGGATTTGGGGATTTTTGGGGAATTGGGGCATTTGGGGGATTTTGGGGGCTTTGGGGGTTTTGGGGGCTTTGCCCTGGGCTGATGGATGGAGGGGACCCAGAGGGGAAATCGGAATTGTTGGGGATGTTCGCGTTGGGCTCCGGGTTTGGGAGTGGCGCTGCCCGGCCCTGTGCCCGTCTGTCTGTCTGTCCTGTTCCCATTCCCGCTGTCTGTCTGTCTGTCCGTCCCGGTGCCTGTCTGTCTGTCTGTCTGTCCCGTTCCCAGTGTCTGTCTGTCTGTCCCGTTCCCGCTGTCTGTCTGTCTGTCCCATTCCCCACTGTCCGTCCGTCTGTCTGTCCGTCCCGGTGTCTGTCTGTCTGTCTGTCCCGTTCCCGCTGTCTGTCTGTCTGTCCGTCTGTCTGTCCCATTCCCCACTGTCCGTCTGTCCGTCCCGGTGTCTGTCCGTCTGTCTGTCCCATTCCCCACCGTCCGTCTGTCCGTCCCGGTGTCTGTCGCCCTCTGCCGGCCGAGCCGGGACATTCCCATGCAAACGGAAGGAGATGCCGGCAGCGGCAGCGGGACGGGGAATACAAATTAAAAAAATCAAAATGACAACAGCCAAGAGCCTGAGAAGGATGGGATACAGCGGGACACAGCGTGACACAGCGCAGGACAATGTAATATAAATAACACACCAACGCAAAGAATGATAATAGCAACGCCAATGATAAGAATAACACCAATAAAATAACAAAAATTGAAATTCAAGGACTAAAAGTGATAACAATGCCATTTAGCATTTTAACCCTTCATTCTTCAACCCTTTATCCTTTGACCCTTTCCCTCCCGGCGGTGCCGCCATCTTTCCCGCGGGGGGCGGGGCCCTGGCTGCACGCGGCGCGCTCGATGACGTCACGCGTCGCGCTCGATTACTCCGAGCGTCGCGCTCGATGACGTTTCCGCGGCGCGCTGGAGGCGTCACGCGTCGCGCCCGATGACGCGGCCCGTCGCGCCCGATGACGTGTCCGCCGCGGCGGCGGCGGCGGCGGGGCCGGGATGCACCGGCGGGGGGTGGGGGCGGGGGCGATCGCCCGGAGGAAACTGACGGAGGTCACCGGGAATGGGGACGGGACAGGGAACGGGACAGGGGGACAGGGCCGGGAACGGGACAGGGAACGGGACAGGGGGACAGCGGGGCGGACCGGGGACACACCGGGGAACGGGGGCGCAGCGGGGCCCGGGAGGGGTCGGGGCTCGGTCCGGGGGGTGGCAGCTCTGAGGGGACCCCCAGAGCCGGGCTCGGGTTCGGAGCCCGCGGGGAGAAACTGCGGCAGCGCCACGGGCGGGACCGGTGCGGGTCAGGATCCTCGGGGTCCGGGATTATCCCGGCTCGGGGCTGTCCCGGTCCCGGTTCGGGATTATCCCGGTTCGGGGCTGTCCCGCCCGGCCGTGCCCTCACGGTGTCTCTCCCCAGGCCAAGTACAAGGAGCGCGGCACGGTCCTGGCTGAGGATCAGCTGGCGCAGGTGGGAAATCCCTCCGCGGGCCCGGGGTCCCCTCCCCGTGCGCGTCCCTGTCCCCATCCCGGTGTCCCGAGTCTGCCTGTCTGTCTGTCCGTGTGCCCCAGATGTCGAAGCAGCTGGAGACGTTCCGGACCCACCTGCAGGCCTTTGCCAGCAAGCACAAGCAGGAGATCCGGCGCAGCCCCGAGTTCCGGCTGCAGTTCCAGCACATGTGCGCCGCCATCGGCGTCGACCCGCTGGCCTGTGAGCACGGGCGGGGGACAGACGGACAGACGGACAGACAGGGGGACAATGAGGGGACAGACACGGGGACAATGAGGCGACAGACAGGGGGATAACGGGGGGGGGCAAAGGGGGACAATGAGGGGGGGAATGGGGGAATAACGGGGGGATAATGGTGGGGGAGAACAGGGGGCAACAGGAGGGACAATAGGGAACAGGAGGGGGAGGACAGGGGGACAGACAGGGGGACAGGGACAGACAGGGAGACAATGAGGGGACAGACAGGGGGATAACAGAGGGGGACAATGGGGGGAATAACGGGGGAATAATGGGGGGACAGCAGAGGGACAATGAGGGGGGGAATAATGGGGCAATAATGGTGGGGGATAACAGGAGAAACAATAAGGGACAGGAGGGGGATGACAGGGGACAGACAGGGGGACAGACAGAGGGACAGACAGGGGGACAGACAGGGGGATAACAGAGGGGGACAATGGGGGGAATAACGGGGGGACAGCAGGGGGACAGTGATGGTGGGAAGGGGAGATAATGGTGGGGGACAACAGGAGGGACAATAGGGACAGGAGGGGGATAATGGGGTGACAATGGGGTGACAATGGGGTGACAATGGGGACACCCCAGTGGGGACCAGGAGGGGATAAGGGTGGGGGGGACAAAGTGGGGATAACAGGGGGGAAACAGGGGAATAACGGGGAGACAGTGTGGGGACAGGGGGGCAATGGAGGGGGATAATGGGGGGATAATGGTGGGGGGATAACGGGAGACAACAGGGGGACAATGGGGGGACAGTGGTGGGGACAAGGGGGCAATAACAGGGGGGACAGCAGGGGGACAATGGCAGGGCAATGGGGGGACAACGGGGGCACAGAGCCCACCCAACGCCCCGGGGGGCTCGGGGGTCCCGTACCCGAGCCCTGTCCCTGTCCCTGCCCCCCCCCAGCTGGGAAGGGCTTCTGGGCCGAGGTGCTCGGGGTCGGAGACTTCTACTACGAGCTGGGGGTGCAGATCATCGAGGTGTGCCTGGCACTGCGGCACCGCAACGGAGGTGGGCACCGGGCTGGGCACCGGGATGGGCACCGGGCTGGGCACCGGGCTGGGCACCGGGATGGGCACCGGGCTGGGCACCGGGCTGGACACCGGGCTGGGCACCGGGATGGGCACCGGGATGGGCACCGGGGCATGGAGTGGGGCACGGGCTGGGCACCGGGATGGGCACTGGGCTGGGCACCGGGCTGGGCACCAGGATGGGCACCAGGATGGGCACCGGGCTGGGCACCGGGCTGGGCACCGGGGCATGGAGGGGGGCACGGGCTGGGCACCGGGCTGGGCACCGGGCTGGGCACCGGGCTGGGCACCGGGCTGGGCACCGGGATGGGCACCGGGCTGGGCACCGGGCTGGGCACCGGGATGGGCACCAGGCTGGGCACCGGGCTGGGCGGGGAGCCACCATCACTGATCCCAGAGATCCGTCTGCCCTGATGCCAGGGATCCACTGAGCCAGGGAAATACCCCTGATTCCAGAAATCCATCCCTGATATCAGGGATCCACCAATGCCAAAGATCCGCTGATCCCCATGCCCTGATCCCAGGGATCCCCTGATCAAAGAGAGCCACCGAGCCAGGGATCCATTCCCTGGCCCCAGGGATCCATCATCCCTGATCCCAAAGATCCACTGAGCCAGGGATCCATTCCCTGAGCCCAGGGATCCATTCCCATCATCCCTGACCCCAGGGATCCACTGAGCCAGGGATCCATTCCCTGAGCCCAGGGATCCCTGCCCGGTCCCGTCACTCCGTGGGAACGGGGAACAATCCGAGGGGTCACAGGGTTGAACAATCAGAGGGTCGGGATTCCCAGCGGGGATGTTCTTCATCCCAAAAGAGCAATTCACACCAGGAATGGGCCTGAACCCCACAGAACCCATAAACCCCATAAATCCCAAAAAAAACCCCTAAAAAATCTACTGATAAATCGCAGAAAAATCCCCCAAAACGCCATTAAAAATCCCCCCCAAAAAAATAAAAAAAAAATCCCATAAAAATCCCCCAAAAATTTTTAAAAATCCCACAAAAATCTCCCCCCCCCCAAAAAAAAAATCCCATAAAAATCCCATTTAAAAATCCCATAAAAATCCCCTAAAATCCCACGAAGCCCCCTGAGATCCCCGCCTGGGCTCGTGCTGCAGGGCTGATCCCGCTGGAGGAGCTGCAGCTGCAGGTGCTCAAGGGCCGCGGCAAATTCGCACAGGACGTCAGCGCGTGAGTGGGGCTGGGAACCCCCCAAAATCCCTCAGGAACCCCTCAGGAACCCCCCAAAATCCCCCAGGAACCCCCCAAAATCCCTCAGGAACCCCCTGGGAACCCCTCAGGAACCCCTCAGGAATCCCTGGGGTCCCTGGGGCCGCAGTTCCAGCTGTTCCAGCTGTTCCAGCCCGGAGCCACAGCTGCACCCAAAGCTCTGCTCCAGCCTGGGATGGGATTCCCCTAAAATCAAACCCCAGGGTGGTTTTCCCCTAAAAGCCCAACATCTGTCTGTCCAGATCTGGGGTGTCAGTCTGTCTGTCTATCTGTCCAGATCTGGGGTGTCAGTCTGTGTGTCCGTCTGTCTGTCCATCCCAGGGAGGACCTGCTGCAGGTGAAGGTGCTGGGCAGCGGGTTTGGGGTGTGAGTCTCTCAGTCTGTCTGTCCGTCTGTCCAGATCTGGGGTGTCACTCTGTCAGTCTGTCTGTCTGTCCAGATCTGGGGTGTCAGTCAGTCTGTCAGTCTGTCCGTCCAGATCTGGGGTGTCAGTCTGTCTGTCTGTCTGTCTGTCCGTCCCAGGGAGGATCTGCTGCGGGTGAAGGTGCTGGGCAGTGGGTTTGGGGTGTCTGTGTGTCTGTCTGTGTGTCCTGATGTGGGGTGTCAGTCTGTCAGTGTCTGTCTGTCCGTCCGTCTGTCCAGGGACGACCTGCTGCGCGCCATCCGGAAGCTGAAGGTGCTGGGCAGCGGCTTCGGGATCATCCCCGTGGGGGGGACGGTGCTGGTGCAGTCGGTGCCGGCCGAGCTGAGCATGGACCACACGGTGGTGCTGCAGCTGGCCGAGGTGGGAAACTGGGATAGACTGGGATAAACTGGGATAAACTGGGAAAACATGGACCACACGGTGGTGCTGCAGCTGGCCGAGGTGGGAAACTGGGATAAACTGGGATAAACTGGGATAAACTGGGATAAACTGGGATTGGGAATGGGCCACACCGTGGTGCTGCAGCTGGCTGAGGTGGGGATCAAACTGGGATAAACTGGGAATAGGATTGGGAAAACATGGAGCACACCGTGGTGCTGTAGCTGGCTGAACGTGGGATAAACTGGGATTTACTGGGAATACTGGGAATGGGACTGGGAATATGTGGAGCACACCGCGGCCCTGGAGTGGAGCCCAGAGGGATTTTCCCTGATTTTTCCCGGTTTTTTTTTCCCCAGAAAAAGGGATTTGTGACAGTCAGCGAGATCCGGGACAGCCTCAAGTGGGAGACGGAGAGGGCGAAGCAGGTGCTGGTAGGTGGGACTGGGAACACTGGGAACACTGGGAACACTGGGAATGGGAACTGGGAACACTGGGAAAATGGGGAATGGGACTGGGGAACTGGGACTGGGGAACTGGGAACACTGGGAATGGGAATGGGAACAGCAACGGCAACTCAGCGCATCCCAGTCCATCCCCAGTGCCATTCCCATTCCCAATCCTGTTTTTCCCCATTTCCCACTCCAGGATCACCTGCTGAAGGAGGGCATGGCCTGGCTGGACACGCAGGCTCCGGCCGAGCCGCAGTTCTGGCTCCCCGCGCTCTTCTCGGAGCTGCACGGGCAGGACGGCGCGGCCGGGACCTGAGACCCTCGGAATCCCGGCTGGAATAACCCCAGGGTCCGTGGGAATCCCTCCTGAAACCCTCAGGAATCCCGGCTGGAATCCCTTCTGGAGTCCCTCCCAGGATCTTCAGGAATCTCCCCTTTAATCCCTCCTGGGAATCTGGGAATTCCTCCTCGAGTCCTTTGGAATCCCGGCTGGAATTCCCACCCAGGATCCTTGGGAATCCCTCCTGGAACCCTCAGGAATCCTGGCTGGAATCCCCTCTGGAGTCCTTGGAAATCCACCCTGGGATCCTCAGGAATCCCTACTGGGATCCTCGGGAGTCCCTCCCAGGATCTTGAGGAATCCCTCCTGGAATCCTTCCTGGAGCCCTCAGAATCCCGGCTGGAATCCCCTCTGGAATCTCCCCCAGGATCCTCAGGAATCTCCCCTGGAATCCCCCCAGGATCCTTGGGAATCCCTCCTGGAATCTTCAGGAATCCCAGCTGGAATCCTTGGGAATCTCACCTTGAATCCCCCCCTGAAATCCCCCCTGGGATCCCAGCTGGAATCCCCTCTGGAATCCCCAGGAATCCTCCCTGAAATCCCCAGGAATCCTGGCTGGAATCCTCCCTTGAATCCCAGCTGGGATCCTCAGGAATCTCCCCTTGGATCCCTCCTGGAATCTTTGGGAATCTCCCCTTGGATCCCTCCTGGAATCCTCGGGAATCCCTCCTGGGGACAGCAGGACTGGGAGTAATAAAAGCTTTGTACAAAAATTCCCAACTTTGGCAAGTTCTGCGGGACGGACCCTGCTGGAATCGCTGCCTGCTTTGGGTGGAAATGCCCCAGATTGGGGAAAAGGAGGAAAAGGAGCTGAGGGCGGAGCCTCAGAGGGGGATTTGCAGCGGGAAATGGGATTTTGGCACTGGGAAAACTGGGAATGCTGCCCCGGGGTGTCGTCGTGATTCCGTAAGAATTCCCACCGAGGAACAGCACCGAGGAACAGGCTCCGTTCTGCCAAAACAAAACTTTATTGCACAAAGAAAAAAACCCCCCCAAAAAAAAAAAACAAACCCAGAACCCCCCCCCCCAAAAAAACAAACCCCAAACCAAAAAAAAAAAATCACGGGAATAATTGGAATAATTGGAATTCTTCTGTACAACAGAAACCAGCAGGGATCTGCCAGGGCCTCGCGTGCAGTGCTGGTTCCAGCTCCGTTCCAGCCCCATAAATTCCATTTGCCCAAAGGTCCAGCAAGGGCTGGGGACACCACAGGGACACCCCACAGGGTGGGACACCGAATTCCCGGCCCTGAAAATGCTGGAAAAGCTCCCCAGGGGACAGAGGGGACAGGAGGAGGTGGCACCGTCCCCTCCCCGGGGGTGGCAGCTCAGCCTCCCCTCAAGGGTTAAACCCAAACCAGCCCCGGGTTGGGAAAAGAGAGGGGAAACAATTCCCCAGGGTTTTTTGGGAAAAGCACAGAAATTCCTCATTTCACACCTGGGAAATTCCCCATTTCCAACCAGGAAAATTCCCCATTTCCAACCAGGAAAATTCCCCATTTTTCTACCAAGGAAATTCTCATTTCCCACCACGGAAATTCCCCTCATTTCCCACCAGGGAAATTTCCCATTTCCAACGAGGAAAGTTCCCCATTTCCCAGCAGGAAAATCCCCATTTCCTACCAGGAAAATTCCCATTTCCCACCAGGGAAAATTCCCACCTGGAAATTCCCATTGCTCATCAGGAAAATTCCCATTTCCCACCAGGGACATTCCCCATTTCCAACCAGGAAAATTCCTCATTTCCCAACAGGAAAACTCCCTGTTTCCAACCAGAAAATTCCCCATTTTCCACCAGAAAATCCCCCATTTCCAGCCAGGAAAATTCCCCATTTCCAACCAGGAAAATTCCTCATTTCCAACCAGGAAAATTCCTCATTTCCAACCAGGAAAATTCCCAATTTCCAACCAGGAAAATTCCCCATTTCCCACCTGGGAAATTCCCCATTTCCCACCTTCCTGCTGCTGCTGCAATCCCGAATCCTCCCAGGGGATTTGGGGGATTTGTGGCATTTGGGCTCCTGCTGCCCCTCGGGATGAGGATCCAGGCTGGGAACTCCTCCCAGCACCAGCAGGATCCAAACTGGGCCCAACTGGTGTGGAGGGGATGGGGCAGGGCAGGATTTTGGGCAGGGTTTGGTGGATTTTGGGCAGGATTTTGGGCAGGATTTTGGGCAGGATTTGGTGGATTTTGGGCAGGATTTTGGGCAGGATTTGGTGGATTTTGGGCAGGATTTTGGGCAGGATTTTGTGCAATTTCGTGTCCCTACAGTGAAAAGTGAAGCCTTGAGCCCCCGCTCCGGTGGGAATTGTCACCTGCAGGCCGGGCTGGGGAGGGGTGGCACTGCCACTGCCACCTCCCCGTGCCACCCACAGCACACATCTCCCAGAAAGGGGCTCTCGGCAGCCCCAAAACCGGCAGAATCTCACACGGTTTGGCAAAGGAGCGAGTCTGTGTGTCCCAGAGCCCAGCTGGAATCGTCCCCGCGCGTTGGGGCGGCGCAGGCAGCGAGGGGACAGCAGGGGACACTGCAGGTGACACCGGCCCGAGGGGGGAAGCAGAGAATTCCAGCACGGCTCCAGCAGGAGAGAACCCCTCCCAAAAAAGGCTGAATTCGACATCACACAAACAACAACCTGATCTCATCCTCCCTTTGCCCAAACCTCCAGGGCGCACAAATCCACGGATTCCTGCAGTTCCCATGAAGTCTCCAAAATGGGCTGGAGCAGAGCTCTGGGGAGGGAGCCCCAGATTCCAGCAGGGAGAATTCCTCTATCTTTGGTCTGCCTAGAAGAGAGACACCAGGGAGGCCCCAGCTCTCCCCAAACCCGCCCGGGGCCGTCCCAGCGCTCCCTCCCTGCCCCGGAGCACAAAAGCTCGCAAGGATTTGCAGTCTGGAGCTCATTCTTTAATCGAACGGAGGAAAAAAAAAATAAGAATAAAAATAAACCTGAAAAAAAAAAAAAACAACAAAAAAACCAAAAAAAACACCAAAACAAAAAACCAAAAAAAAAAAAAAAAAACGAAAACAAAAAAAAATAATAAACCCCAACCAGTGCAGGTGTTGTCCAAACAACCCCAAAAACAACCTGATGCCACATGCCAGGAAGTACCTTTGTCCGAGAGGAGCCTGTCCCGAGCTGGGCTCTGTCTCTGTTTTGGGAATTCTCCTCGGGGCGGATGGAGGCGGGGACGAAGGCGGGGATGAGGAGGAGGAGGAGGAGGAGGAGGAGGAGGAGGAGGAGGCGCGGGCGCGGCTCTCCCGCCCCGGCCCGGCTGTGCCGCAGTCCCGGGCCGGGCCGGGCCGCGCTAGGCGCGGGGGCAGCCCGGGGGCTCGGGCTCGGCCTCCGAGGAGCTGCTCTCCGAGTCCATGTCGGCGCTGTCCTGCTGCTGCTGCCGCTCCTGCAGCCGCGCCCGCAGCGCCTGCAGCCGCCCCAGCAGCGCCTGGTAATCGAAGTGGCCGCGCTTCTCCCCGAACGGGTCCTGGCGGCGGGGGAACAACGGGAGTGAGGGGGGAACAGCGGGAGTGAGGGGGGAACAGCGGGAGTGAGCGGGGAAACAACGGGAGTGAGGAGGGAACAACGGGAGTGAGGGGGAACGGACGGGAGTGAGCGGGGAACGGACGGGAGTGAGCGGGGAACAGCGGGAGTGAGGGGGGAACAACGGGAGTGAGGGGGGAACGGACGGGAGTGAGCGGGGAACAGCGGGAGTGAGCGGGGAAACAACGGGAGTGAGCGGGAACAACGGGAGTGAGCGGGAAACAACGGGAGTGAGCGGGGAACGGACGGGAGTGAGCGGGGAACGGACGGGAGTGAGCGGGGAACAGCGGGAGTGAGCGGGGAACGGACGGGAGTGAGCGGGGAACGGACGGGAGTGAGCGGGGAACGGACGGGAGTGAGCGGGGAACGGACGGGAGTGAGCGGGGAACGGACGGGAGTGAGGGGGAACGGGCGGGAGTGAGCGGGGGACGGACGGGAGTGAGCGGGGAATGGGGTAAAACAGACGGGAGTGAGGGGTGGGGGGCTCTGGGAGAAGGGATGGGAAGAATTCCACAGGGAAATCCCAGCCTGGGGGGAGAGGGTCCTGAAATTCCACTGGGAAGGATCCTGGAACTCCCCCTGGACAGGATCCTGAAATTCCCCTGGAGAGCATCCTTGAATTCCCCCTGGTGAACATCCCCATCCTGAAATTCCACTGGGAAGGATCCTGGAACTCCCTCTGGAGAGGATGCTTGAATTCCCCCTGGACAGGACCCTGAAATTCCCCTGGACAGGATGCCTGAATTCCCCCTGGAGAGGATCCTGAAATTCCCCTGGACAGGATCCTGAAATTCCTTCTGTCTCCTCAAATTCCCCCTGGGGAGGACCCTGAAACTCTCCCTGGAGAACATCCCATCCTCGAATTCCCCCTGGAGAAGACCCCCACCCTGAAACTCCCATGGAGAGCATCCTGAAATTCCTTCTGTCTCCTCAAATTCCCCCGGACAGGATCCTGAAATTCCCCTGGACAAGATTCCGAAACTCCCCCGGGAGAACGTGGATCCCCATCCCTGAATTCCCCCGGCTCTGCACATCTGTCCAGGCTCAGCCCCACGCCCAGCTGTGCCCAGCTGTGTCCCCAGCTGTGCCCCACCCCTGTCCCTGTCCCCAGCTGTGCCCCACCCGTGGCCCCAGCCGTGTGTCCCCCTCACCTGCATGGTCTGGCCCTGCAGGTGCAGCCTTTCCTTGCAGACGCCCTCGTAGAAGTCCAGGTACTCCATGAAGGATTTCTCCATGACACCCCTGGGGACACAGGGGACACAGGGGACACGGTCACCACGGCCCATGGGCACACAGGGGACACAGGGGACACGGTCACCACGGCCCATGGGGACACAGGGGACACAGGGGACACGGGGGACACGGTCACCACGGCCCATGGGGACACAGGGGACACAGGGGACACGGTCACCACGGCCCGAGGGACACAGGGGACACAGGGGACACAGGGGACACGGTCACCACGGCCCATGGGGACACAGGGGACACAGGGGACACAGGGGACACGGTCACCACGGCCCATGGGGACACAGGGGACACAGGGGACACAGGGGACACGGTCACCACGGCCCATGGGGACACAGGGGACACAGGGGACACGGTCACCACGGCCCATGGGGACACAGGGGACACAGGGGACACAGGGGACACGGTCACCAAGGCCCGAGGGGACACAGGGGACACAGGGGACACGGTCACCACGGCCCAAGGGGACACAGGGGACACGGGGGACACGGGGGACACGGGGGACACGGGGGACACGGTCACCACGGCCCAAGGGGACACAGAGGACACGGGGGACACGGTTACCACGGCCCGAGGGGACAGAGCCTGGGGACCTGGCCACGGCAGCCGCGCTCCCCTCCCTCCTCCCCCAGAGCTCGTCCTGCACATCCCCACACTCCCTGCGCAGGGCCCGCTCTTGGGAATTCGGGAACGACGGCTGGGAATGGATCCTGACGTCCCCTGGTCCCCCTGGAGCTGTCCCCATGTCTGTCCCCGTGTCCCCGTGTCCGTCCGTACCGCAGGGGCTCGGGGCAGGGGCACTTTCCCTGCACTGTCCCCCTGTCTGTCCCCGTGTCCCCGTGTCCGTCCGTACCGCAGGGGCTCGGGGCAGGGGCACTTTCCCCGCACTGTCCCCATGTCTGTCCCTGTCTGTCCCCGTGTCCGTCCGTACCGCAGGGGCTCGGGGCAGGGGCACTTTCCCTCCAGCATGTCACACACGGCCACGCGGATGGTCTCGTGCCGGATGCACTCGTTGTAGTTCTTGCTGTCCCCGGGGTGCCGCTCCTGGGGACACACAGGGTCAGCACAGGGCAGAGCCCAGTTCCAGGCTGGGATCCCCCTTAGTTCCAGGCTGGGATCCCCCTTAGTTCCAGGCTATAATCCCAGTTAGTTCCAGGCTACAATCCCCGTTAATTCCAGGCTACAATCCCAGTTAATTCCAGGCTGGAATCCCAGCCAGCCCCTGCCTGCAATCCCAGTTCCAGGCTGGAATCCCAGCCAGTTTCAGTTTGCAATCCCAGTTCCAGGCTGGGTTCCCAGTCAGTCCCAGCCTGCAATCCCAGTTAGTTTTAGGCTGGAATTCCAGTCAGCTACAGGCTATAATCCCAATTCTAGGCTGGGTTCCCCAGTCATTCCCAGCCTGGAACCCCAGTCAGTCCCAGGTTGTAATCCCAGTTCCATGCTGTAATTCCAGTTCCAGGCTGCGTTCCCAGTCAGTCCCAGCCTGCAATCCCAGTCAATCCCAGCCCGTGTCCCAGTTTGAGGCTGGGTTCCCAGTCAGTCCCAGCCCGTATCCCAGTCAGTCCCAGGCTATAATCCCAGTTCCAGGCTGCAATCCCAATCCCAGCCTGCAATCCCAGCCAGTCCCAGTCCCAGTGCCAGTGCCAGCCCAGCCTGACCTGCTCGAAGCCGGGCTCGTTGTGGTACGGGTTCTCGGTCATCAGCGACTGGATGGAGATCAGCACCGACGAGATGCTCTGCGCCGGGCTCCAGGCCGGGCCTGTCCACGTGCTGGGACAATTAACCGAGCCACTAATTAACCTAGAGCACCGTCCCCACCTCTGGCAGAGCCCAGAGACCCGGGGAGCACGGCTGGGCCTGACCCTGGACCCAGACTTCCCCAGCACAGCCTAAACTGTGCTGTCCTTCTGTCCGGTTCAGGATGCTGGGGCAACCCGTTAAACCCAGGACACCGAGGCACCCCTCCAGGCCCAGCTCACCCCAGGACACCGAGGCACCCTCCAGGCCCCGCTTACCCCAGGATGCTGAGGCAGACCTTGCCGTTACGGTAGAAGTTGGGGTTGAACCTGACGGTGTTGTTGCCCGTGGTCATGAGCTTGACGCGGGGCGGGTGGATGGGGTAGTCGGGCGGGCAGCGGAACAGGAACAGGAAGAAGCCGCCCTCGTACGGGGTGTCGAAGGGGCCCGTGATCAGCGCGTGGATCTGCGGGGACAGCCCACACCTGCGGCGCTCCCGAACCCTGCAGCGCTCCCAAACCCTGCATGGCTCCAGCATTCCCAAACCCTGCAGCGCTCCCCACACCTGCAGCATTCCCAAACCCTGCAGCGCTCCCGAACCCTCCAGCATTCCCCACACCTGTGACGCTCCCGAACCCTGCAGCGCTCCCGAACCCTCCAGCGTTCCCAAATCCTGCAGCGTTCCCCACACCTGCAGCGCTCCCAAACCCTGCATGGCTCCAGTGTTCCCAAACCCTGCGGCGCTCCCAAACCCTGCAGTGCTCCCAAACCCTCCAGCATTCCCGAATCCTGCAGCGCTCCCGAATCCTGCAGCGCTCCCAAACCCTCCAGCATTCCCAAACCCTGCAGCGCTCCCAAACCCTCCAGCATTCCCAAACCCTCCAGCATTGCCCACACCTGCAGCATTCCCCACACCTCCAGCATTCCCAAACCCTCCAGCATTCCCCACACCTGCGGCATTCCCGAACCCTGCAGCGCTCCCAAACCCTGCACGGCTCCAGTGTTCCCAAACCCTGCAGCATTCCCCACACCTGCGGCATTCCCAGATCCTCCAGAATTCCCAAACCCTGCGGCGTTCCTGAATCCTGCAGCATCCCCAAAGCCTGCGGCTCCCCAGCCCTACAGCATTCCCAGACCCTGCAGCATTCCCCACACCTGGGGTGTTCCCAGATCCTCCACAGTTCCCAAACCCTCCACGGCTCCAGCATCCCCAAACCCTGCAGCTCCCCAGCCCTGCGGCATTCCCAGATCCTCCAGAGTTCCCAAACCCTGCAGCATTCCCGAGCCCTGAGGATCCCGAGCCCTGTGGCATTCCCAGACCTTCCATGGTTCCAGCATTCCCCAAACCCTTTGGAGTTCCCAAGCCCTCCAGCACTCTGAAACTCTCCACGGTATTCCAGCATTCCCAGACCCTCCAGCGTTCCCAAACCTTCCAGCAGCATTCCCCAAACTCCCCGGCATTCCCAAACACCCCAGCATTGCCGGATCCTCCAGCGTTCCAGAACACTCCGGCGTTCCCAAACTCTTTGCAGTTCCCAGACTCTCCACGGCTCCAGCATTCCCAAACCCTCCAGCATTCCCAGACCTTCCGGCGTTCCCAAACTCTCCCACATCCCCAAAGCTTCCACGGCTCCAACATTCCCAGACCCTCCGGCATTCCCAAAGCCCTGGATCCCATCCCGGGCATCCAGACCCTGCCCAGGGCGATTCCAGCCGGGGTTTGGGGCCCCCGAGGGCTCCTCACCTTGGTCATGTCGTGGGGGTCGGGCACCACGAACATCCCCGGGGGCGGCTCCTTGTAGATGGACATGATATCCCTGGGAAAGGGAAACGGGAGTGAGCCGGGAACGAGCCGGGAACGGGCCGGGATGGGGCTGGGTCGGGAGTTAAACCGGGATTTAAACCGGGATTTAAACAGGGAGTTAAACCGGGACTGGGGAGCTTTGGTCCCGGCTCTGGGTGAGATCCTTGAGCACAGCCCCAAAGGCGGCCCAGGCATGGAATCCTCGGGAATCCCAGCTGGAATCCTCGGGAATCCCGGCTGGAATCCTCGGGAATCCTGGCTGGGATTCTCGGGAATCCCGGCTGGAATTCTTGGGAATCCCGGCTGGAATCCTCGGGAATCATGGCTGGGATTCTCGGGAATCCTGGCTGGAATTCCCCCTGGAATCCTTGAGAATCCCCCTGGAATCCCTCCAGGAACTCTCCCCCCTGAAATTTCCCCACCTCCAGCACCAGGAACTCCAACCAAAATGAAAATCCAATGGAATTCCGGCCGTGAATTCTCCCAGGAGCTTGTCCCAGGTCCCCTCAGGTGAGGCAGGAGGGTTCACCTGTCCCTGCCCAGCCTTTCCCGGGATATTCCCGGGAATCCTTCCCTTCTCCCCAGGCAGGGAATTTCAGGAGATCCTGGGCGGGAATTCCCTTGGACAGAGCTGCCCAAGGACCCCCCCAACCCAAACCTGTCCGGGAGAGCCCCGGGACACCGGGAAGGGCCGGGACCTGTCCCCGTGTCTGTCCCGGGACACCGGGAAGGGCCGGGACCTGTCCCCGTGCTTGTCCCGGGACACCGGGAAGGACCGGGACCAGTCCCCGTGCTTGTCCCGGGACACCGGGAAGGGCCGGGACCTGTCCCCGTGTCTGTCCCGGGACACCGGGAAGGGCCGGGACCAGTCCCCGTGTCTGTCCCGGGACACCGGGAAGGACCGGGACCAGTCCCCGTGCTTGTCCCGGGACACCGGGAAGGGCCGGGACCAGTCCCCGTGTCTGTCCCGGGACACCGGGAAGGGCCGGGACCAGTCCCCGTGTCTGTCCCGGGACACCGGCAGGGCGCGGCGCTGTCCATGCCCGGTACCCGGTACCCGGTGCGGCGCAGGGCCCGTTACCGGCCGCGGGGCCGAGCCGAACGCCCGCGCCGCGCTCCGCGCCCGGGCCCCGCGCTGTCGGTGCCGCTGCCGGTTCCGGTGCCGGTCCCGGTTCCGCTCCGCTCACCGTTTGATCCGCAGCAGGCAGGCCGGGCTGGGCCGCTCGCTGTCCCAGTCGCCGCTGACCGTGGGGTCCCAGAAGGCGGAGTGCGTGAGGAGCGCGGCCCCCGCCGCCGCCGCCGCCATCGGGGCGCCGCCGCTACCGGGGGCCACGCCGGTGCCGGGCGCCGCGGCCGCGCCGAAGCCCGCGGCCGCCCAGAGCTCGGCGGGGATGAACACGCCGGGGGTGCCCGCGGAGCCGGCGGCGCTCGGGGAGCCGCCGCCGCCGCCGCCCGCCGCCAGCACCGCGGCCGGGGCCGGGGCCGCGTCCTCGGCCGCCGGGCTCTCCGCCATTGCGGCCTCGGCCCGCGCCGCTTCCGGGACTCCGCACCACCGAGGCGCGCGGCCAGAGCGGCCCCGCGCCACCCACGCTCCCCGCCCCCGGCACCACCGAGCGGCGGCGGGAGCGGCTCCTCCGCAGGGGGGGCGGGCAGGGAGACACGGACGCAGCGCCCCCTGGCGGGCGGGAGGGCTGGCCGCAGGGAGGGGGAAACGGGAACTCGGGGAATTCGGGGTTTTGGGGGAATTTGGAGAATTCGGGGTTTTTGGGGGACGGCGGGATTATGGGAGCAAAAAGCGTGGGAAAATCCTCCGGGATCGGCACCGGCCGGGGAACGGGCACGGCCCCGGGGCTGCCGGAGCTCAAGGAGCGGTTGGACAAGGCTCAAAGTTACAGCAGGGTGGGGACTGGGGAGGGTCCGGCAGGGCCGGGAGCTGGACGGGATCACCCCGCTGGATCCGTTCCCATTTGGGATCACCCCGCTGGATCCGTTCCCATTTGGGATCACCCCGCTGGATCCGTTCCCATTTGGGATATTCCCTGGGATGCGATGATCCCGCTGGATCCTTTCTTCTCGCTGGTTCCAGGATCACCACTGCACACCGTGTCCCCAAGTGTCACCTCTCCTCGGGCTTTCGGCCCCTCCAGGGGCCCGGGCAGCTGTGCCGGGGCTGCATCCCATCCCGGGGACACTGGGAATTGTGTATCCCGGGAATCGTGCATCGCAGGAATTGTGTATCCCATTCCCAGGAATTCTGTATCCCGGGAATTGTGCATCGCAGGAATTGTGTATCCCGGGAATTGTGTATCCCATTCCCAGGAATTGTGTATCCCAGGAATTGTGTATCCCGGGAATTGTGCATCGCAGGAATTGTGTGTCCCATTCCCGGGAATTGTGTATCCCAGGAATTCTGTATCCCGGGAATTGTGTATCCCGGGAGTTGTGTGTATCCCAGGAATTGTGTATCCCGGGAATTGTGTATCCCGTTCCCGGAGGATTACTGTAACCCAGCCCAGGTAACAGTGTTGTTGCTGCTGTTGCTGTTGTTGCTCTGGAACCATTCCAACCGGGGAATTGTCCCGTTTCCACAGCCAAACCTTCCTCCAAACCCCGGAGATTTCTGAGTGACTTCTCCTCAGACCCTCCAGGAATTCCATCCATCCCTGTGTCCCATTCCCGGCAATGTCCCCAGGAATGTCCCCAAACAGAGCCACCACTCCCCGTGTCCCATTCCCATTCCCGTGTCCCCATTCCCAGCAAGGTCGCAGCCGCTGCCCCAGGCTCTGGGCCCAGCAGCGGCTGCTGCGTTAATTAATTTAATTACTCCAAGCAGGTAACGAGCCAAGCTCCCTCCGGGCTCCCTTTCCTCCCAGGCGCGGTTGCCTCTCCCAAAATCCCAAAGGGGATTGGGGTGGGAATTCAGCTGAGCCTCTCCCAAAATCCCAAAGGGGATTGGGGTGGGAATTCAGCTCAGCCTCTCCCAAAATCCCAAAGGGGATTGGGGTGGGAATTCAGCTCAGCCTCTCCCAAAATCCCAAAGGGGATTGGGGCGGGAATTCAGCTCAGCCTCTCCCAAAATCCCAAAGGGGATTGGGGTGGGAATTCAGCTCAACTCATCCCAAAATCCCAAAGGGGATTGGGGACACCCCAGGAATTCCCAGGAATTCTCCCCAGTATCCACCCCAACCCCTCCTCATGGAGCTTGGTTTGCCCAGGACCCAGATTTGGGGCGATTTCTGCAGATTTCAGTCGACTCCACCTTCGCTTTCCACTCCTCAGTTGGGAGTTTCCTCCCCGAATTTCCCCCAGAAGGTGAAAAATAAGGGCAAAAAAAAAAGCCCAGAACAGGGAATTCCATAAAGAAATCCGTGGTTTCCTCTGGGAATTCCATCCCAGCCCCGAAACCCAACCTCTGCTTTCTCAGAGGGCCCAGATTTGGGGTGGATTTCTGCAGATTTCAGTTGACTTCATCTTCATTTTCCTCTCTTCCCATTCCCATCCCATAGCCAGGATTTTCCACCCCAAATCTCCCCCAGAGGGTGCAGAACAAAGGCAAAAAAGCCCCAAAACAGTGAATTCTGTAGAGAAATCTGTGGGTTCCCATGGGAATTCCATCCCAGCCCCCCAACCCCAACCTCTGCTTTCTCAGGACCCAGATTTGGGATGATTTTTTTAGAGATTTGACTCCATCTTCACCTTCCTCTCCTCCCATTCCCACTCCCACCCCACAGCCGGGATCTTCCACCCTGAATCTCCCCCAAAGGGTGGAAAACAAAGGCAAAAGAGCCCCAAAACAGGGAATTCCGTAGAGAAACCTGTGGGTTCCTCTGGGAATTCCATCCCAACACCCAACCCCAACCTCTGCTTTCCCAGATTTGGGGAGATTTTTTTTTTACAGATTTAACTCCACCTTCCCACTCCCACCCCCACAGCCGGGATCTTCCACCCCAAACCTCCCCCCTGGAAAGCGAAAAAACAAAGGCAAGGAAGGCCCCAAAACTGGGAATTCCGTAGAGAAATCCGTGGTTTACTGGCAGGAGAGCGGGAGCAGCAGCAGGGGCTGTCCCCGGGGGTGTCACATGGCGAAGAGGATGAGGAATGCCACCATCAGACAGAAGAGCCCCATGGCCTCGGACAGCGCGAAGCCCAGGATGGCGTACGAGAAGAGCTGCTGCTTCAGGGACGGGTTCCTGGGAATGGGAATAGAGAAAAATGGGAAAATGGGGAAATGGGAATGGGGAAATGGGGATGGGAATGGGGGAGAAGAGCTGCTGCTTCAGGGACGGGTTCCTGGAGTGGGAATGGGAATAGAGTGAGAAAAATGGGAATGGGAAAATGGGGATGGGGAAATGGGAATGGGAATGGGGATGGGAATGGGGGAGAAGAGCTGCTGCTTCAGGGACGGGCTCCTGGAGTGGGAATAGAGTGAGAAAAATGGGAAAATGGGAATGGGGGAGAAGAGCTGCTGCTTCAGGGATGGGTTCCTGCAGTGGGAATGGGAATAGAGTGAGAAAAATGGGAAAATGGGGAAATGGGAATGGGAATGGGGAAATGGGGATGGGAATGGGGATGGGAATGGGGGAGAAGAGCTGCTGCTTCAGGGACGGGTTCCTGGGAATGGGAATGGAAAAAAGGGAATGGGAATATGGGGATGGGGATGGGGAAAAGAGCTGCTGCTTCAGAGAGGGGTTCCTGGAATGGGAATGGGAATAGAGTGAGAAAAATGGGAAAATGGGGAAATGGGATGGGGAAATGGGAATGGGGGACAAGAGCTGCTGCTTCAGGGATGGGTTCCTGCAATGGGAATAGAGAAAAAATGGGAATGGGAATGGGGAAATGGGGAAATGGGAATGGGAAAATGGGAATGGGGAAATGGGAAATGGGGATGGGGAAGAAGAGCTGCTGCTTCAGGGACGGGTTCCTGGGAATGGGAGTGGAGAAAAAATGGGAATGGGAATGGGAATATGGGAATGGGGGAGAAGAGCTGCTGCTTCAGGGACGGGTTCCTGGGAATGGGAATGGGGTGAGAATGAGGATGGGAAAATGGGGAATGGGCAAATGGAAATGGGGAATGGGAACGGGAAAAGGAGCGAGAACGGGAATGGGGAAGGGGAATGGGGAAGGGGAATGGGAATGGGGAATGGGAACGGGGAATGATGCCCCAAACCAGGGAATAAAACCAGGGAACGATGCCCCAAACCAGGGAACGACACCAGGAAATCTCTTCCAATTCCTTCCAGGGCCAGCAGAGCTCCAGGGGGAAGGTGGCAATCAGTTAGAGGGTGCATTCAAACAATTAACAGAGTCACGGATTCATCTGATAGAACTAATTATATTTTTGAATATTTAATTAATTATATTTTTGAATATTTAATTAATTATATTTTTGAATATTATTGGATTATTTTAATTGAATGTTTAACTGAATATTAGTGGATCATTTTAAGAGAAGAATCATTTTAATAGAACGGATTACCACCATAATAAAATAATTGTTTTAACAGAATAATGAGATTATTTTAATAGAATAGATTATGTTGAGATAATAACACTGTCCTATTAGAATAGCTGTTTTAAGAGCGCGCATTATTTTTAAAAGAACAGTGGATTCTTTTTAGGAGAAGAATGGATTATTTAAATAAATGGATTATTTTAAGAGGAAAATCAATTGTTTTCACATAGTGTATTAATTTAATAGAATAATGGGGTTTTTTTAAGAGAAGAGGGGTAATTTTTAGGGGAATGGGGGATTAATTTTCAAGGGAACGGGGGATTAATTTTTAGGGGAATGGGGGATTCATTTTTAGGGGAATAGGGACCATTTTAAAGAACCATTTTTAGGGGAACGGGGGATGAATTTTTAAGGGAATGCTGCACCACACACCCATTGATATCCCGAGCCCTTAACACCCATCCTGTTCCACACACCCACACAGATCCGGCCCCAAAATCCCGGGGAATGGCCCCAAATCCTGGGGAATGGCCCCAAACCCCAGGGAATGGCCCCAAACCCTGGGGAATGGCTCCAAACCCCGGTTCTGGGGGCAGTCCCACCTGGCGTATCCGATGATGAGGCTCCCGAACACGGTGCCGATCCCCGCCCCCGAGCCCGCCACGCCCACGGTGGCGGCGCCGGCCCCGATGAACTTGGCGGCCGTGTCGATGTCCCGGGAGAGCGGCGAGCTGCGGAACTGCCGCCGGGGCTGCGGCGCGGCCAGCGACACCTGCGGGACACACGGGGGACAGCCATGGGGACAGCCATGGGGACACGGGGACAGGGCAGGGACAGCTCAGGGACACGGGGACAGCCATGGGGACACGGGGACAGCCAGGGACACGGGGACAGCCATGGGGACAGCCATGGGGACACGGGGACAGCCAGGGACACGGGGACAGCCATGGGGACAGCCATGGGGACACGGGGACAGCCAGGGACACGGGGACAGCGCTGCTGCGGAACCGCTGCCAGGGCTGCACGGGGCAGGTCAGTGACACCTGCGGGACACACGGGGGACAGCCATGGGGACAGCCATGGGGACACGGGGACAGCCAGGGACACGGGGACAGGGCAGGGACAGCTCAGGGGACACGGGGACAGCCATGGGGACACGGGGACAGGGACAGCGGCGAGCTGCGGGACTGCCGCACGGCCAGCGACACCTGCGGGACACACAGGGGACATGGGGACACATCAGGGGACAGGGCAGGGACAGCTCAGGGACACGGGGACAGCCATGGGGACGGCGCTGCTGTGGAACCGCTGCCAGGGCTGAATGGGGCAGGACAGTGACACCTGCGGGACACGGGGACAGCTCAGGGACAGCCAGAGACGTGGGGACACATCGGGGATATGGGGACAGCTTGGGGACGTGGGGACACGACAGGGACGGGCAGGGACAGCTTGGGGACACGACAGGGACAGGCAGGGACAGCTCGGGGACATGGGGACACATTGGGGATATGGGGACAGCTCAGGGACATGGGGACACGACAGGGACAGGCAGGGACATGGGGACACGTCGGGGATACAGGGATGGCTCGGGGACATGGGGACACGACAGGGACAGGCAGGGACATGGGGACACGACAGGGGACAGCTCAGGGCTGGCACTTAGCATGGGAATGGGGGCGCCAGTCCTGCCCAGCAGCATGAGGATGAGGATAAGGATAAGGATGGGGATGAGGATGGGGATGAGGATGGGGATGAGGCCCAAGGCCAGGCTGCCTCACCTGCGCGCTCTCCTCAGGCCTGCTGAACACAGCCACGGACACGGGCCTGGCCAGAGCCCTGGAGCAGCAGCGGAACTGCAGGGACAGCACAGGGACAGCTGGGGACACCTGGGGACACCTGGGGACACGGGGACAGCCCGGCCCAACCACCCCCAAACCCCAACCCAAACCCTGCAGCCGCTCCCTGCGAGCGCAGCTCAGCATTCCCAACCCTCAGGAGACCCTCAGGTGTTTTATGGAGCACTGAAACCCCCTATAAAACACCCCAAAATTGGCCGATGAAGGTTTATCAATGCAGGTGTTCTATGGAGCACCAAACCCCCCCCTAAAACACCCCAAAATTGGCCAATGAAAGTTTATCAATGCAGGTGTTTCTGTCCCAGCCCCATGGACCAACCCCACACCCCCCCAGGCCGAGCACGGCCAGGTGCCAGCCCCAGAAATCCCATTATTCCCATTTTCCCCCAGGAAAAAAAAAGGGATTCCAGAGCCACCCAAGGGAGCCCTGCTCTGGTGCTGCTCCCAGCCCCGGGGCTGAGCTCGGTGCCAGCCACTCACACGTGTCACCAGAGGTCACCTTGTCCCCTCCCTCCCTGCTCAGAGCCAGGCTGGGACCGCCCGGATCCAGCTCAGACAGGGGAGGAACCCCAAAATCCCCAATTCCCCAAATCCCCAATTTCCCAATCCCCAATTCCCCAAATTGCCAGCAGGAATCCCCTGCCAGGGCAGCACCTACCAGCGCCGGGGAGCTGAGGAGAGCCACGGGAGCCTGCATGGTGCTGGATCTGCCACAGAAAGATGCAGGAATTGTAAATAAACTTAAACAGAAACAACGGGCTTGCCGGTGCTGCCGTGACCAGGCCACCCGTGTCCCCAGCCCAGGGCACTGTCCCCAGGGTTGTGTCCCCAAGGGCTTTGTCCCACTGACCCCGCTGTGTCCCCGGGGCTTTAACCCCGCTGTGTCCCCAAGGTTTTACCCCATTTTGTCCCCAGTGTCCCCAAGGTTTTAACCCCACCATGTCCCAAACTGTCTCCAAGGATTTAACCCCATCGTGTCCCCAATGTCCCCAAGGTTTTAACCCCATTGTGTCCTCGGGGCTTTAACTCCATTGTGTCCCCAGGGTTTTAACCCCACTGTGTCCCCAAGGTTTTACCCCATTTTGTCCCCAATGTCCCCAAGGTTTTAACCCCACCATGTCCCGAACTGCCTCCAAGGTTTTAACCCCATTGTGTCCTCGGGGCTTTAACTCCATTGTGTCCCCAAGGTTTTGACTCACCATGTCCCCAAGGATTTAACCCCTCCGTGTCCCGACTTGTCCCCACCCTGTCCCCAAGGTTTTAACCCCACCCTGTCCGCACCGCGTCCCCGAGGCTTTAACCCCCGTGTCCCCATGGTTTTAACCTCCCCGTCCCCTCCGTGTCCCCGGCTGTCCCGCCGCCCTCACCCGGCCTCGTGTCCTTCCCGTTAATCCCCGCTCGGTGCCTGTCCCGGTCGGCTCCTCCCGCCTTCCCTCCCACACCAGCGCCCTCACAACCCCCGAGGGCAGCGCAGGCCCCACCGCCCGCCGGGCAGCGAAGGGCACGACCCCAGCGAGCACCGGCCGGTCCCGCAGCCCTGCCCGGCAGCCCCGGGAGCCGCGGCAGCCCCGGGATGGGCGGGCAGGGCCGGGCCGGGTCCCACCTGCGCGGGGTCCGCTCGGGCCGGCGGCGGCGGCGGCTCTGTGGGCAGCGTCACCTTGGCCGTGTCCCCCCCGGCGTCCTCCGCGCCCATTGGCTGCCGCCGCGCGCGCGCGCCCGCGCCCGCCCTCCCCATTGGCCGGGCGCCGAGGAAACCCCGCCTCCCCGCATCCGGGCATGGCGGGAAGGAGGAGGGTGGGGAGGGGCGGGGATGAGGGTGGTGATTGGTGGGTTGAGGGCGGTGGCGCTCGGTGATTGGGTAAGGCAAGTGTCAATCTGGCGGTGGGCGGGAAAGGGGCGGGGCCAGTGCCGTGAGGGAGGGTTTGATGTGTGGAGAGAGTTTGTGGGGTTAAAAGGGTTTTGTTTGTGTTAAAAAGGGCTTGTGGGGTCAGAGAGTGTTTGTGGGGTTAAAAAGAGGGTTTGTGGGGTTAAAAAGAGGATGTGTGCGACCAGAAATATTCTGTGGGATCTGGGAAGGTTTTTTGGGATCAGAGAAGGTTCTGTACGACCAGGAAGGGTTCTGTGGGGTCAGAAACGTCGCATTTCAGCTCGGGATTAAACTCCTTTATTTTTATATAATAACTCCTGTATTATTATTACTATTTGTCATTTTTGTTATTATTTCTCCTTTATTTCACCACCTGCTCCTCCCGCCGTGCCTGTGGGAATTCCATGGAAATCCTGGAGCTACGCGGCCCTGCTAGGGAAAAAAACCCCAAAATTCCTAAAAATTCCCCTCAAGGCTTCTTTGGGAATGTGATCACAAAAAAAAAAACTTAAATTTGGGGGGATTTTTGGGATTTCAGGGACTCACGTGGCCCTGCAGAGCTCGCCCGACAGCAGCCACGTCAGGAATTCCTGCTCCCAAAATTCCCTCAGGCCCTCGGAGCCTTCCAGAGCTGGAAAACTGCAAAAAATATTTTTAAAAATTTAATTAATATTTTTAAATATTTATTTTTTAAATTATTTAAAATTTTAATTCAGTGAAAACAGAATTAAGGGGAAAAAAATTCCTGTTTTTAGCATCTCCTTCTCCCAGTCCCGAATTCAATTTTTTTGGGTTTTAATATTTCCTGATGGGATAAAGGACCCCAAAAGGCTGAAATTCGTCTGGAAATGGGGAAATTCTTTGGGTTTTGGGAATGCTGGGATGGGGTTTTCTGAGGGTTTGGCTCCAAAATCCTCAGGGAACCCCAAAATCGGGTCCTGTCCCCCACCCCAAACCCTCATTTCTGGAGGTGTTTATATGGAAAAGTGTAAAAACAACAAATATCCTCAAATTCCATAAAAATAACAGCAAAAAAATCCCCAAATTCTGTACAAAACACAACAGATCCTCCCCAGTTCCATTAAAAAACCCCCAACACCCTGAAATTCTGTACAAAGCCCAACAAATCCCTGAATTCCATTAAACCGGTCCCAAAAATCCCCCAAATTCCCATTAAAAACCCAACAAACCCCCCGAATTCCATAAAAAACAACCTCCAAAAAGACCCCAGATTCTGCACAAATCCCCAAATTCCCATTAAAAACCCAACAAATCCCCCGAATTCCATTTAAAAAAAACCCTTCAAAAATAACCCAAACTTCCATTAAAAACCCGACTGCTCCCCCAAATTCCATATGAAGAAACCCCAAAAATAGCCTAAATTTCCTTAAAAAAAAAACCCCCAAATACCCTAAATTTCCATTAAAAAACCCCAAATTCCCATAAAAACCCCAAATCCCGGCCTCACCTCTGCCTGTCCCGGTTTTTCCAGAGCCACCCCAGGAACGCTTTGGCTCCCGGGGTCCCCAAATCGGAATTTTCCCCATCCCCGGCCCCTTTTGGGGTCTCCGCCTCCCTCCTGAGCAGCTCCGCGCCGTCACTGGGACAGGGAAAATTGGGGAAAACGGGAAAATTCCCGAAATGATCCCAAAAATCCAGCAGAGGGTGCCAGGATCCTGCTGTGGCGGAAATCCCGGAGGGAGGGATGGGAATGGGGATTTGGGGGAAAATGGGAAAAAAATGGGGAAAAAATGGGAAAATCCCAATGGCAAAGAGGGGAAAACAGCCGGGATGGTGGGAATTGGGAATTTGGGGATTCAGGAATTGGGAAATTTGAGGAATTGGGGGTTTGGGAATTTAGGAATGGGGGGATTTGGGGAGTTTGAGAACTGGGGATTCGGGATTTGGGAAATTGGGGAGTTGGGCAATTTGGGAATTGGGGAGTTGAGGAATTGAAGAATTTGGGAATAGGGCATTTTGGGAAAGTCAGGAAACCGGGGATTTGGGGTATTCGGGAATTTGGGGGATGCCTTAACTGGGGGATTCAGGAATTTGGGAATTCAGGCTTTGAATAATTTGGGAATTGGTGGAATGGGGAAATTGGGGAATTCAGGAATTTGGGGATTCTGGAATTAGGGAATTGGGGATTTGGGAACTTGGGGAATTGATGAATGTGGGAATTAGGGAATTCGGGAATTAGGGAATTCAGGAAATAGGGAACTGGGGATTTGGGAACTGGGGAATTTGGGAATTCAGGAGTTGGGGAGATTCAGAATTGGGTGATTGAGGAGATTGAGGGATTTGGGGAATTGAGGGATTCAGAAATTCAGGAATTGGGGCATTGAGGAATTTGGGGAATATGTGAATTGGGGAGTTTGGGAATTGGTAAATTGGGAATTGGGGAATCGAGGAATTGAGGACATTGGGAATTAGGGATTTGGGAAATTCAGGAATTCAGGGATTTGTGACCGGGAGCTCACTGGCTTTTCTTCTCGCGCCGGGCCAGCAGCCACTCCACGAAGTTCTTGCGCAGCACGTGGTCCATGGTGCGGCTGTAATCGCTGGCCAGGGTGGCCTCGGAGTAACGGCGGGACAGACGGACAGCGGGGACAGACGGGCTGACGCTGGGACAGACGGACAGCAGGGTCAGGGGACAGAGGGGACAGATGGACAGCGGGGACACACGGACAGAGGGGACACACGGGCTGACACTGGGATAGACGGACAGAGGGGTCAGGGGACAGAGGAGACAGATGGACAGCGGGGACCCACGGACAGAGGGGACAGACGGGCTGACACTGGGACAGACGGACAGCGAAGTCAGGGGACAGCAGGGACAGATGGACAGCGGGGACACACGGACAGAGGGGTCAGGGGACAGAAGGGACACACGGACAGCGGGGACACACGGACAGCGGGGTCAGGGGACAGAAGGGACACACGGACAGCGGGGTCAGGGGGACAGATGGACAGCAGGAACAGCACTGGGACAGATGGACACGGGAGTCAGGGGGACAGTGGGGACACACTGACAGCGGGGTCAGGGGGACACACGGACAGTGGGGACAGTGCAGGGACAGACGGACAGAGGGGTCAGGGGGACAGAGGGGTCAGGGGGACAGAGGGACACACGGACAGTGGGGACACCGCAGGGACAGACGGACAGAGGGGTCAGGGGGACAGAGGGACACACGGACAGCGGGGACAGCGGGACTGCCACAGGGACACACGGACAGTGGGGTCAGGGGGACACACGGACAGTGGGGACAGCGCAGGGACAGACGGACAGAGGGGTCAGGGGGACAGACGGACAGCGGGGTCAGGGGGACAGACGGACAGCGGGGACAGACGGGCTGATCCTGTGGGTTTGGGGCGGATTCCCTGGATTTGGGGCTGATGCAGGGAGCCCGCCCCAAACCCATGGGCTCCGCCCCGAGGGGCAGGAGAAGGCTCCGGTCCCGGGGCCGTTCCCGTTCCCCCCGGGGCCGTTCCCGGTTCCCCGTTCCCGGTTCCCGTTCCCGTTCCCCCCGGGGCCGTTCCCGGTTCCCCGTTCCCGTTCCCGTTCCCGTTGCCCGGGGCCATTCCCGGTTCCCGGTTCCCGTTCCCCGGGGCCATTCCCGGTTCCCCGTTCCCGGTTCCCGGTCCGCGCTCACCCCGGGGCCGTTCCCGGTTCCCCGTTCCCGGTTCCCCGTTCCCGGTCCGCGCTCACCCCGCGCTCTCCTCCGCGCACGCCGCCCCCAGCCCGGCCAGCAGCAGCAGCGGCAGCGCCCGCAGGGGCATCCTCAGCTCCCCGGCCATCGGGATTCCCTCGGGACCACCGGGACAGCGAGATCGGGATCTCCGGGACCACCGGCACCTGCGGCACGGGGGAGGCTCGGGATGCGATCCCGTCCCGCAGAATTCCCCCCATTCCCGGCCAAATCCCCCATCCCAAATTCCCCCTTCCCAGCCCGTCCCGCTCCGCTCCCGAACTCCGGAATTCCCGGCGGGAGCGGCCCTGGGATCTCCCAACCCCGCGGCTCCATCCCGGAGCGGGAACGGGAACGGGAATGGGAATGGGAACGGGAATGGGAATGGAAATGGGAACGGGAATGGAAATGGGAACGGGAATGGAAATGGGAACGGGAATGGGAATGGGAACGGGAATGGGAACGGGAATGGGAACGGGAATGGAAATGGGAACGGAAATGGGAACGGAAACGGGAACGGAAACGGGAATGGGAACGGGAATGGGAACGGGAACGGGAATGGGAACGGGAACGGGAATGGGAATGGGAACGGGAACGGGAATGGAAATGGGAATGGGAACGGGAATGGAAATGGGAATGGGAACGGAAATTGGAATGGGAACAGGAATGGGAACGGGAACGGGAATGTCCTGCAGGGAATCCCCATCAGATCCCCATCGTCCCCTCCTGATCTGATTCCTGGGGGATTTTTTGGGATGGATTAAATTTGCGATGCGGAATAATAATATCACTTATGGCAAACATCCCATTGACAGCGATGGGATGGAACCGTAAGATTTCCAAGGGTTAAAAAAAAAAAAAAAAAAAAAGAAAAAAAAAAAAGAAAAAAAAAAGGATTTCTAATGATCCATGGAACTGGGGACAGCTCTCCCTCCCTTCCAGGGAAATCCTGCACTGCCAGTCCCTAAAATCCAGGCTCCATTCCCTCTCCTCACATCCCAGAAATCCCCTCACAATTCCAGCATTTCCAGCTCCATCGTGCCCAAAAGTGACCCCAGAATTCCAATATTTCCCCCAGAATAACCATTTCTCCCTGGAATTCCCATTCCCCCCACAATTCCAGCATTTTTCCCCCAGAATTCCCATTTTCCCCAGAATTTCTCACCTCCCCGCGCGGGTTCCAGCGGCTCTGCAGCCCCGGGGCCGCTCGGGGCCGTTTTTATCCCGACTCCCGAGGGTATCCAGGAAATCCAGCCGGGAATTGGGGCCGTTCCCAGCCGGAAATCACCTCGGAAAATATTGACATTAATGGCAATTAAACATTTCTGCATCGGGGCATTCACGGGGCGGCTCCAGCTCCACGGAAAAACCCCAGAATTCCCTTTTTGCCATGGAAAAACCCAGCCTGCTCCTTCTCCAGTGAGATCCTTGGATTTCAGGGATCTGCCACCCCAAATCCAGCGTTTCCCTACCCGAAATTGGGATCTCCGAGAGGAAATTGGGATGGAGAGGGGCAGGTCCAGTTTGGGACTGCCAAATCCCAGTTTGGGATTCCCAAGTCTTGGTCTGGGATTCCCAAATCTCATTTTGGGATTAATATGGATACCCCATTCCCAGACCCCGATCCCACCCTGCTCTGTGGATACTGCATTCCCAAATCCCAGGTCCCATTCCCAATCCCATACACCATTCCCATATCCTGCTCCATGGATACCCCATTCCCATATCCCGTGCCCCATTCCCAATCCCATACATCATTCCCCAATCCCATATCCCTCCCTGCTCCATGGATACCCCATTCCCAATCCCATTCCCAGATCCCATACCCCATTCTCAATCCCATTCCCAGATCCCATACCCCATTCCCAGATCCCATACCCCATTTCCATGCCCTATTCCCAATCCCATACCCCAATCCCATTCCCCGCTCCATGGATGCCCCATATCCCAATCCCATCCCCATTCCCAGATCCCATATTCCACATTCCATTCCCATTTCCAATCCCATACCCCATATCCCATACACCATTCCCATACCCCATTCCCCAGTCCCATTCCCGCTCCACGGATACCCCATATCCCATACCCCATTCCCATATCCCAAATCCCACTCCATGGATACCCCATTCCCAATCCCATTCCCAGATCCCATACCCCATTTCCATGCCCCATTCCCAATCCCATACCCCCATCCCATTCCCCGCTCCATGGATGCCCCATATCCCATTCCCATACCCCACTGCCATACCCCATATCCTATACCCCATATCCCAGATCCCGTACCCCAATCCCACCCCACTCCATGGATACCCCATTCCCATACCCCATTCCCAATCCCACACGCCATTCCCACTCCCATACCCCATATCCTATATCCCATATCCCACCCCACTCCATGGATACCCCATTCCCATTCCCATACGCCATTCCCACTGCCATACCCCATATCCTATATCCCATATCCCATATCCCATACCCCATATCCCATACACCATTCCCATTCCCCAATCCCTCCCTGCCCCATGGATACCCCATTCCCATCCCCATTCCCAATCCCACACGCCATTCCCACTCCCATATCCCAATATCCCAATCCCATATCCCGTACCCCAATCCCACCCCGCTCCATGGATACCCCATTCCCATCCCCATTCCCAATCCCACACCCCATATCCCAATCCCATATCCCATATCCCATATCCCGTACCTCAATCCCGCCCCGCTCCATGGATACCCCATTCCCAATCCCATACGCCATTCCCACTGCCATACCCCATATCCCAATCCCATACCCCAGATCCCGTACCCCAATCCCACCCTGCTCCATGGATACCCCATTCCCATACCCATTCCCAATCCCATACGCCATTCCCACTCCCATATCCCAATATCCCAATCACACCCCATATCCCATATCCCAGATCCCGTACCCCAATCCCACCCCGCTCCACGGATACCCCATCCCCATCCCCATTCCCATTCCCCGTTCCCAATCCCATATCCCAATCCCACACCCCATATCCCAGATCCCATAACCCATTCCCCAATCCCACCCCGCTCCATGGATACCCCATCCCCATTCCCATCCCCATTCCCATTCCCCGTTCCCAATCCCATATCCCAATCCCATATCCCATATCCCGTGCCCCAATCCCACCCCGCTCCATGGATACCCCATTCCCATCCCTATTCCCAATCCCACACCCCATATCCCATATCCCATACCCCAATCCCACCCCGCTCCATGGATACCCCATTCCCATCCCTATTCCCAATCCCACACCCCATATCCCATATCCCATACCCCAATCCCACCCCGCTCCATGGATACCCCATTCCCATCCCTATTCCCAATCCCACACCCCATATCCCATATCCCATATCCCATTCCCCAATCCCACCCCGCTCCACGGATACCCCATCCCCATTCCCACCCCCATTCCCATTCCCAATCCCATTCCCGCTCCGCGGATACCCCCCGCCCCGCGGTTGCCCCGCTCCCCGATAAGCCGTTATTGCTCATTAGCGCCATTAGGCGCTAATTACCGCCCCCCCCCCCCCCCGGGCCAATTAACGCGCGGGAGCCCCGGCCCGGCCGTACCGGGAGCACCGGGAGCAGCGGCACCGGGAATTGCGGAATTGTTATCCCGGGATCTTCACGGTGCGTGCTCCGGGGCAGCGATCCCATTAACGGCAGCGCTGCGGGGCAACATTCCCGATTTTCCCCCTCATTAGGGGGTAATTAATGGCGTGGGAGCGATCCCCGCCGCTCCCGGTGACCCCGGAACATCTGGAACGGAGAGAGGCGGCACCGAGCGCCAGATGTGCGCGGGGGAACCCCGGGGATTCACGGAAAAGCGGGAATTGCCCCAAAAGCTGGTGATAACCACGGCTCCTTCCCGGGAATCCCGGGGATTCACAGGGAATTCCCGGGAAAACGGGAATTATCCCAAATCCCGGTGCGAACCCAGCCCCAGGAATCCCAGAAAGTCCAAAAAAACCCCGGGAATTGTCCCAAATCCCGGTGCGAACCCAGCCCCAGGAATCCCAGAAAGTCTCCCAAAAAAACGGGAATTGTCCCAAATCCCGGTGCAAACCCCTCCCTTCCCCTGTCCCAGCTCCACCCCAGGAATTCCCAGAAAAGGGAGAATTATCCCAAATCCCGGTGCAAACTCCATCCCAGAAATTCCCAGGAATTCCCAGAAAAGCAGGAATTATCCCAAATCCCGGTGCAAACTCCATCCCAGGAATTCCCAGGAAATCGGGAATTGTCCCAAATCCTGCTGCAAACCCCAACTCCATCCCAGGAATCTCAGGAATTCCCAGAAAAGCCGGAATTTTCCCAAATCCTGCTGCAAACCCCAACTCCATCCCAGGAAATCCCAGGAATTCCCAGAAAAGCGGGAATTGTCCCAAATCCTGGCGCACGTCTCATCCTTCCCCAGCCCCAGGAATCCCAAAAATTCCCCAAAAAACCCCGGGAATTGTCCCAAATCCTGTTACAACCCCCGGCTCCATCCCAGGAATTCCCGAGAATTCCCCCAAAAAAACCCCAGGAATTGTCCCAAACCGGGGCTGGAATTCCGGGAATTCGGGAAAATTCGGGAAAAGGCGGATCCCAAAGGGATTCGGGAGCGGGAATGGGGGAAGCGGGATTGGGAAGGACCCCGGGGGTTTGGGGATGGATCCTTCCCTCCCTTCCTCCCCATATTTTGAATTTTTGATTATTTTTTTCCCCACCCCGAGATCACCAAAACCTCAGGAAAACGGCAGGAAAATCCCTGCCATAATAATAATTATTTAAAAAAATATAATATATATATAAAAATAATAAATATATATTAAAAATTATATATAAAATAAAAAATTACATATATAAACAAAAATATATTAAAATATATACATAAAATATATAAATATATAAAAATTATATAAAATATATAAATATAATATAGATTATATAAATTATATATGCTATAATTCATACTATATAATTTATCTGTATATAATATATAATATATAATATACAAAGTATAAAAATATAAAAATATATTAGAAATATATATAAATAAAGAAATATATATATATATATATATATATATATAAAATAAAATAAAAATATATATAATTTTGGGTGGTTTTTTCCCTCCCCCCCCCTCCATTATTTTAATTTTTCTCCCCATTTTTGGATGCCTCTTCCCATTTTCTGGGATTTTCCCCCCATTTTTGGAGTTTTTCCCCAGTTTTTGGATTTTCCCCCCATTTTTGGGTGGTTTTTTCTCTATTTTTTGGATTTTTTTCCCCCTCATCCAGCAAATCCAAACCCCAGCTGGGAATCCAAATCCCCAGACCGGGATGGGCTTGGAGCGCTGGGATCCCGAATTTCCCAGAATTAAACCCAAAAATTCCCGGGATTCCAGCGGGAGGGGGAGCCGGAGGGGTTTTCCCACAAATCCCGGGATTTTCGGGATTTTCGGGATTCCTTTGGATGAGATTTCCTTGGAGGGCGGGTCCGAAGCTGCGTCTCTTTTTGGGGGTTGAAAATGGCATTTTTGGGTGTCCCGAGTGAGAGTAAATTGATTAAATTGATTTATTGGGCGGTGAATTCTCCCCTTAGCCGGCGGGGAAATAAAAATAAAATAAAAATAAAATAAAATAAAAAAAAAATAAAATAAAATAAAGTAAAATAAAATAAAATAAAATAAAATAAAATAAAATAAAATAAAATAAAATAAAATAAAATAAAATAAAATAAAATAAAATAAAATACCCAGGGACCCAGCGTGTCCCACGGGGGCAGCACTGAGGGAACCCCAAAATCCTCCCGGATTTTTTGGGGCTTGGGCGCAGAACCAACCTGAGCCAAATTGAACCTTCCAGGGGCAACTTGGGAATTTTCCCCATTTTTTGGGAATTTTTCTACAATTTTTAGGATTTTTCCCACATTTTCCAAGATTTCTTCTGCATTTTTCTGTATTTTTAAAACTTTTATTTTCCCACATTTCTAAACCCCTTTTCCACATTATTTAGGATTTTTTCCCCACCTTTTTTTTTTTTCTTAGGATTTTTCCCTACAATTTTTAGGAATTTTTCCATATTTTTTAGGAATTTTTTTCCTACATTTTTTGGGCATTTTTAAGGGATTTGTCCACGTTTTTATAAAGCTTTTTTCCCCCGTATTTTTAGGACTTTTTCCTATATTTTTAAAGAGGTTTTCCACCTCTTTCCATTAAATTTCCATTAAATTTTTTTTATTTTTTCCCAATTTATTTCAGATTTTTTCCCCATTTTTTAAATATTCCCCCCCCCTCCCACTTTCCTGCATTTTTTTTTTCATATTTTAAAATTTTTTCCCCCATTTTTTAGGAGTTTTCCCCGATTTTTTTCAATTTTTTTCCCCCCCTATTTCTAAAGATTTTCCCCCCATTTTTTCAGGATTTTCCCCCTATTTTTTAAAGGCTTTCTCCCCCATTTTTCCAGGATTTTCCCCCATTTTTCCAGGATTTCCCCCCATTTTTCCAGGATTTTTCCCCATTTTTCCAGGATTTTTCCCCATTTTTCCAGGATTTTCCCCATTTTTTCCAGGCTTTTCCCCATTTTTCCAGGATTTTTCCCCATTTTTCCAGGCTTTTCCCCCATTTTTCCAGGCTTTTCCCCATTTTTCCAGGATTTTTCCCCATTTTTCCAGGATTTCCCCCCATTTTTCCAGGATTTTCCCCATTTTTCCAGGATTTCCCCCATTTTCCCAGGCTTTCCCGCTCCCTCGGCAGGCGGGCCCGGGGCGGGGCGGGCCGCGCTCATTAGGAGCGGAGCTCATTAAGCCCCGCGCTCATTAAGCGCTGCCCTCGTTAGGGGTTCATTAATTACAGCGCGGGGGCCGCTCCCGCCCGGCTCGGGGGCAACGGGGGAACCGCCAACGGAGACCCCAAAACCCCAAAGAGACCCCAAAGAGACCCCAAAACCCCGGAGACCCCAAAGAGACCCCAAAGCCCCGGAGACCCCCAAAGCTCCGGAGACCCTCAAGGAGCCCCCAAAGCTCCCGGAGACCCCAAAGAGCCCCCAAAGCTCCCGGAGCCCCCCAAAGCCCCGGAGACCCCAAAACCCCGGAGACCCCAAAGAGACCCCAAAACCCCGGAGACCCCAAAGAGACCCCAAAGCTCCCGGAGCCCCCCAAAACCCCGGAGACCCCAAAACCCCGGAGACCCCAAAGAGACCCCAAAACCCCGGAGACCCCAAAACCCCGGAGCCCCCCAAAACCCCGGAGACCCCCAAAACCCCGGAGACCCCAAAGAGACCCCAAAGCTCCCGGAGCCCCCCAAAACCCCGGAGACCCCAAAGAGACCCCAAAGCTCCCGGAGCCCCCCAAAACCCCGGAGACCCCAAAACCCCAGAGACCCCAAAACCCCGGAGACCCCAATGAGACCCCAAAACCCCGGAAACCCCAAAGCCCCGGAGAGCCCAAAGCCCCAAGAGACCCCCAAAACCCCGGAGACCCCAAAGAATCCCCCGAGCCCCAAGAGACCCCCAAAACCCCGGAGCCCCTCAAGGAGCCCCGGAGCCACCCGAGACCCCAAAGCCCCGGAGACCCCAAGAATCCCGAGCCCCCCCAAAGCCCCCGGAGCCCCTCAAGGAGCCCCCAAAGCTCCCGGAGCCCCCCGACACCCCCCGGACCCCCGAGCCCCCAATCCAACCCCGGTGCCCCCCGAGCCTCCGATACCCCGGAGCCCCCCGAATCTCCGGAGCCCCCCGAGCCCCCGGCCCAGTCCCGGTGCCCCCGGAGCCCCCCGAGACCCCAGCCCAGCCCTCGGTGCCCCCCGAGCCCCCAGCCCAGCCCCGGTGCCCCCGGAGCCCCCAGCCCAGCCCCGGTGCCCCCGGGGCTGTCGGTTCGGGGGGTGGGCTCGGGGTGGGCTCGCTGCTATTTCCAACCCCAGCTCCGACCTAAAAATAAAAACTCTCCCGAAAAGGCAGCGGGGGAGGCCCGGGCGGGGCTCGGGGGTCGCTTTGTGCCCGCCCGGGGGTCGCGGCAGCCCCGGGGGTGGGATGGGGATGGGGGTGGGGTGGGGAGGGGGCGCGGCCGCGCTGGCGCCAGGGCCCTCCCGGCCCCTTTGATGCCCCCGAGCTTTTTACACCCAGAGAATCCCATTGAGCCTCGGGGGGAGGGGAGGGGGCGGCGTGGGGGGGGGGGGGGAGGGGCGGCTGGGGGGGGGGGGAGGGGCGGCAGATGGGAGCGAGCCCCCCGTGGATGGGGGGGGGGGGGGGGGGGGTCGGGTACGCGATCCCCGTCCCGAGGAACGGACGGGAGCCCGAACAAACAAACAAATAAATAAATGAGCGAATAAATAAATGAGCGAGCAAATAAATAAATAAATGAAGGAGCCGAGCGCCTCGGCCGCCCCCTCCCCCCGGCGCGGCCCCTCCCCCCGGCCCTCCCCCCCTCGCTCCCGCATCACCACGTGGCTCCTTCCCCCCGCAAACATTTCCACGTTCGCGCTCTCCCCGCGCCCCCCGCCCGCGCCCCCCGCCCGCTCCCGGTGCCCGCTCCCGGTGCCGCCCCGGGGCCGCCCGGGGGCCCCGCAGCCACCGGCGCCGCCGCCCTGCCCGCGGGGCCGCCCCCTCCCCTCCGCTCCTTCCTCCTCCTCCTCCTCCTCCTCCTCCTCCTCCTCCTCCAGCGGCCGCCGCCCCCTCCCCAACGGCACCGAGATCCGCTCGGCACGAGGGGGGGAAAAAGGGAAAAAAACCCTAAAAAACAACAAAAAGGCAAAAAAAAAAAACCCAACAAAACCGCGGGTCAAAAAAAGCCGGGGCGCAGCTCGGGGGGCGCAGCGGAGCCGCCCCGGAGCCCCCCGAGCCCCCCGGGACCCCCAGGCCGGAGCCATGAACAAGCTGTACATCGGGAACCTGCCCGAGGGCGTCACCGCCGCCGAGCTGGAGAAAGTGTTCGCCGAGCACCAGATCTCCTTCAGCGGCCAGTTCCTCGTCAAGTCCGGCTATGCCTTTGTGGACTGCCCCGACGAGCAGTGGGCCATGAAAGCCATCGAAACTTTCTCGGGTGAGGCGCCCGGGCAGCCCGAGCCCTTCCCAAAACCCCAAATCCCGAATCCCCAAATCCTCGAACCCCTAAATCCCAAACTCCCAAATCCCAAACCTCCAAACCCCCGAATCCCCAAACCCCAAACCCCCGAATCTCCAAGCCCCCAAACCTCCAAACCCCCAAATCCCAAACCTCCAAACCCCGAATCCCTCAAATTCCCAAACTCCCGAATCCCCCAACCTCCAAACCCCCGAATCCCAAACCTCCAAATCCCCGAATCCCCGAATCCCAAAACCCCCAAATCTCGAAACCTCCAAACCCCCAAATCCCAAACCCCCGAAACCCCAAATCTCAAACCTCCAAACCCCGAAACCCTCAAATTCCCAAACTCCCAAACCCCCAAATCTCCAAACCCCCAAATCCCAAACCCCCGAAACCCCAAATCCCCCAACCTCCAAACCCCGAAACCCTCAAATCCCCAAATCCCAAACCCCCAAACGCCGAAATCCCAAAGCCCCAAACCCCCAAACTCTCGCACACCCAAACCCCCAAATCTCAAACCCCCAAACCCCCAAATCCCGACCCCTCCATCCCTTCCAATTCCCTCGATCCCCCCCAAAATCCCGACCCTCTCGATCCCTCCCAGCCCCTCAATCCCGACCCCCCAAATCCCTCCTGGCTCCCCAAAATCCCCCCCAAACCCCGACCCCTTTAGACCCCAAAATCCCTCCCGTATCCCCAAAATCCCGAGCCCCAAAACCCATCCCGACCCCTTCGCCCTCCTGTCCCCCCCGTACCCCCAAACCCCCCGGGACCCCCCAGTCCCGACCCCCGGCCCCTCCCGTCGGGGCCGCGCCCCCGATTTTTGTCCCTTCCCGGGACGGGGACGCGGAGCGACCCCAAAGCCGCCCCTTTGGGGGTCCCCCAAAGCCGCCCCCTCCTCTTTGGGGGTCCCCAAACCCGCCCGGGGGTCCCCCCAAAGCCGCTCCCGGCCCCGCGGACTTTGCCCGTCCGGGGGCGAGGTCGCCATGCTGGGAGCAGCCGGGAAACGCTTCGGAAAGAGGCGAATCTGGGGGCAAATCGGGAATTTTGAGGCTTTTTAAATCTTTTTTTCCCCCCTTCTCTCCATCTCCATCCGCTCTTCCCCCCGTCCGATTTTGATTCTTCTTCGCTCTTCCCTCCTAAAAATAAATAAAATTACAAATCACGGAGCGAGGGAATCCCGCTCCATTTTTCCGGCAGAAATCCATCCCCGAGCAACCCCGAATTTCGGAGCTTTCCGCTGGGGGGAAAGGGAGGGAATTCTCCCCAAAGACTTTTCCTGGAGGGCTGAAAGAAAAATGGGGGAGAAATCTCCAAATCCACCCCCCAAAAAAACCCCAAAAAACCCCAAAAACCTCATCCCTGGAATCCTCCGGGGCTGAAATATTCCCAAGGAACAATTCCAGAGGCGCCACTCCCCCCTGGAACCTCGCGTTCCGTGAAAATCCACTCGTGATCTTTGGGTTTGGGGGGAATTCGGGAGGATTTGGGATAAATTCCGAGGGGAAATTCCCGTTTGTGAAAATTCCCCCTTTTTCCCCCGAGTTTTCCCCCGCAGATTTTCCAACCCCGGGTTTTGTTTTTAGGGAAAGTGGAGCTCCACGGGAAGCAGCTGGAGATCGAGCACTCGGTGCCCAAAAAGCAAAGGTAAAGGTGGAGTTTTAATTGATTTTTAATCGGTTTTTAATTGATTTTCAATGCTTATCGTCAGAAATATTAATTTGTGTTGGGGGGGGGGAAATAGGAGAGGAAAAAGTCAAAATTTTCCACCTAAAAATGTGAAAAATGAAGAAGCGTCGGAGGTTTTGGGCTGGGATTTGCCCCCAGCCAGCTGAGTTTGATTAATTCATTAAACATTTCATGAATTAATTGATATTTTTCCCAAGAAAACTCGATCTGCGAGTTTTTCATTAAATAAAAAGGGGGGAAAAAGGTGAAATAAAGAATTCTGCACGCGCTGCTCGAGGTGATGGATGGATTTGGGCTGGGATTCCCAAACTTGTGGAAGAATTTCCCGGCTCCTTTTGGAGCCCGGGCTGGGAAATGAGGCAAAATCCTTTGTTTTGGGAGAAGGAAAATTTAAAAAAAAAAATTAAAAAAAATTAATATTTTTTTTAAAAAACTGATTTTAAAAAGTGATTTTTGCTGGGGTAAAAAGAACAAAATCAGCGGGCGGCGGCCGAGGGAGGGCAGGGGTGGGATCCTGGCGGAATTGCGGGGGTTTTGGGGTGAAAAGCGGCGCTTTTGGGGTTTCCCAGGCTCTGCTCTCCCGCCCAGCCCATCCCATCCCTCTCCATCTTCCCCGGCCTTTGTTGTTCCCGGCTGGAGCCGGGAGCGCTCTGCAAATTCCTGCCCCAATTCCCGGCAAATCCGCCCCGTCCCGCCCGCATTTGGGGTTTTTTTCCCGGAATTTCCCCCCTTTTTTCCCTGAGATTTTCGGGCCCCCCAAAGTCGCGGAATTCCCGGAATTCCCGGAATTCCCGATCCCAAAGATTCCACGTTGGAGCCGAATCCATCGCCACGTGACGGAGGCGCCTTTTCCAAAGGGGAGAACGGAGGGCAGGGAGCGACTCCGGCTCTTCCCGGCCCCCAATTCCCAAAATTCCAGCCCAAAACGTCCCCAAATCCCGGCCTCAAAATCCCAAAACCCCATCCCAAAACTTCCCCAAATCCCGGCCCCCAATTCCCAAAATCCCATCCCAAAACTTCCCCAAATCCTGGCCCCCAATTCCCCAAATCCCATCCCAAAACTTCCCCAAATCCCAGTCCCAAATTCCCCAAATCCCATCCCAAAACTTCCCCAAATCCCGGCCCCAAATTCCCCAAATCCCATCCCAAAACTTCCCCAAATCCCAGTCCCAAATTCCCCAAATCCCATCCCAAAACTTCCCCAAATCCCAGCCCCAAATTCCCCAAATCCCGGCCCCAAATTCCCCAAATCCCAGTCCCAAATTCCCCAAATCCCGGCCCCCAATTCCCCAAATCCCATCCCAAAACTTCCTCAAATCCCGGCCCCAAATTCCCAAAATCCCATCCCAAAACTTCCCCAAATCCCAGTCCCAAATTCCCCAAATCCCATCCCAAAACTTCCCCAAATCCCGGCCCCGAATTCCCAAAATGCCAGCCCCAAATTCCCCCAAATCCTGGCCCCAAATTCCCAAATTCCCATCCCAAAACTCCCCAAAATCCCGACCCAAAACTCCCTAAGATCCTGGCCCCAAATTCCCAAAATCCCATCCCAAAACTTCCCCAGATTCTGGCCCCAACTTCCCCAAATCCCATCCCAAAACTTCCCCAAATCCCGGCCCCAAATTCCCAAATTCCCATCCTATAACTTCCCCAAATCCCAGCCCCAAATCCCAGTCCCAAATTCCCAAAATCCCATCCCAAAACTTCCCCAGATCCTGGCCCCAAATTCCCCAAATCCTGGTCCCAAATTCCCCAAATCCTGGTCCCAAATTCCCCAAATCCTGGTCCCAAATTCCCCAAATCCCATCCCAAAACTTCCCCAAATCCCAGTCCCAAATTCCCAAAACCCCATCCCAAAACTTCCCCAAATCCCGGCCCCAAATTCCCCAAATCCTGGTCCCAAATTCCCCAAATCCCATCCCAAAACTCCCCAAAATCCCAGTCCCAAAACTCCCCAAAATCCCAGTCCCAAATTCCCCAAATCCCATCCCAAACTCCCCAAAATCCCAAAATCCCAACCCAAATTTCCCCAAATTCTTTTCCCGACCCTTCCCTGCCCCGTTTTGGGATCGCCCCCTTTGACCTCGCCCCAAAATTCCCCAAATTCCCAAAACTTGGGAGGGGGCTGACCCCAAAAAGGGCGATCCCAACTCCAGCCCCGTTTTCCCGGCCCGAATTCCCGGATTTTAGGGCAATAATTATAATTTTTATTAATTTTTTCCCCTCCCTCCCTGATGGTTTTTGTTGCTGTGGCTTCGGTGTCCGGGCATGGGGCGGAATATTGGGATGGAATTCCATGAAAAGTTTAAAAAAATCCCTTAAAAAAACCTGGAAAATCTTATTTCCCTCCATGACTTTGGAAAATGAATGATTTGGGGAGGGAGGAGCAGATTTCTCCCTTTTTTGCCCCAAAATAATTCCCTAAAAATGAGAATATTCCTTGGGGATTTAAATCGCTGGGGGAAAAGGGAGGGGAAAAAAACTCTTTAAAATATTTTGGGATTTGTGTTCGTTTTCCCTCCGAGCGTCCCTAAAACTGCTGGGATTGGGCTGGAAAATCCCATTTTTGGGGTTTTTTGGGGTTTTTTGGGGATTTTTTGGGGTTAAAATCCGCGACCCCCCCCTTTCTGGGGCTGCTCTTAAAGGGCCAGCGCCGCTTTTCCCTCTCCGCCCTCCTGGGAGATTTTGGGGGAATTTTGGGGGATTTTGGGAGCGCCCCGGACGCTCTGGGGATGGATTTGGTGATTTGGGGTGTGGGAAAAGCGATTTTGGGGCATTTCCCATGATTTGGGAGCTGTAAATGGAATTTTTTGGGGGGGAATTTGGGGGATTTTGGCTGCTCCAATCCCGGGGAAAGGGGGGAGACTCTGCCTCAAAACACGAAATTTTTTATTTTATTTTATTTTATTTTTTTAATTTTTTTGGGGTTTTTTTGAATCCCCATTTCGGTTTTCCAGGCTGGAATTCCCAGTTGGGAGGGCAGGGAGCAGGAAAGGGTTAAAGAGGGGAGAATTTCGTGAAATTCCTCCCCTTTCCCCTCCCCCAAAACCTCAGGTTCTTCCTTTTTTTTTTTTTTCCCCTCTTTTTTGATCCCTTTAAAAATGTGGGAAAACGAGTCAGGAGCGGGGTTGCCCTTCCCAGTTAATTTATTTAAAAAAAAAACACCAAAAACCCCCCAAATTGTTCTTTTTTCTTTAGGTCAAAGTGGAAATAATGATGTAAAAAAATTCAGTTTGGGTGGTTTTAATTCATTAATGCCTAAAAAAACCCCCCAGGGAATTCTTTCCTCTTGGTCTATCCCAAACTTTTCAAACCTCTCTTAAACAAAATATTCAAAAATAATTTTGAAACCCCAAAAAGGCTCAAAACAGCACCAAAAAGGAGATTTGGGGTGTGTGGCTCCAAGAGGAATAAATTGATTTATTTGGGATTAATTCCTGGCATTCTCCCAATTATTTTCATTATTTGGGGAATTGTTGCAGCAGAATTCTGTAAAAGTCTTAAACTGTGAAGAAGCGTTGTTTAAAAATGGGATTTTGTGAGCAAAAATGAGATTTTGGGTTAATTTGGGGTCGTTTTGAGTGTTTTGGTGGGTTTTGGGAGCTGTTTTTCCTTGGATTTTGTTGATGGGAAAATTGGGGAGAAACTCGAAATTTCCAACTCCAAAACGTCCAAAATTCTCCTTGTTGGAATCACCGGGGAAAATTTTAAATTTCATTTAAATGAAATTATTTTTTTTAAGGGAATAAAAACTCCAAATCCATTTTTTTGGGTTGGGATTTTGGGGTTGGGAGTGGATTCGGGATGGATTTTAACCCAAAAATGGGAATTAAACGGGATTTTCACCTGCAGCTCCTCCTGGGGTCGTGCTTATGACATTAATTTTAATTAAAATTATAAAAATTTAATATTTTAAATTATTTTAGTGGCATAAACATTCAGTTCAGGGCAGAAAAATGCTGGAAAAGTCCTAAAATTCCCTTGGATTTTCCTCCAAATCTGGGGATTCCCATCAGGAAAATCCTGGAATTAATTGTTCCCAACGAAAAATATTCAAATCCGGGTTGAGGTTCCTTTTTTGGTCACTTTTCACCCCAAAATTTGCTTTTTTCAGTCCCCTTTTGGGGTCGGATTTGCTGGAAATGGAACTAAAAATGAGCCCAAAAATTGGAAAAATCTTTTGCGTGGAAAATGAGAACCCAGGTGGATTTTGGGGCTGAAATTCTGCTTTTAATCCAATTTTAAAACTTTGATATTTCCGTCCAAACAAGGCTGGGTTGGGAGTTTTATTAAAAAAAAAATAACAAAAAAAAAATCCAGAAAATTGAAATTTTGAGGAGCAAAAAAAAGGGAAAAAATTAAAAATTAAAAATTCTTTTATTCCTTCGAGCTCCCAGCTGCTCCCAGATTTTCACTTCTGGGAACAAAAACTTTGGGAATTCTGAAGGGTTTGAGGATTTTTAGCCCAAAAAAGCAAAAAATTCAACGAATCTTTGATGATTTTTTCCCTAAATTTCACCCCTGAGGTTGGAAACTTTGGGAATTCTGGCAAATTCCAGATCTCAGGGAGAGAAAATTCCATTTGGGAATGGCCAAAAATGAGGAAAATTCCTTTATTTCCTTCTTTCCCTGTGGAAAATGTGGGGAAAACCCTCAAAAAAAAAAAAAATTGGGGATTTCAGGGAAAATTGGAAATTTTGCAGCCACAGGGGAGGAATTTGGGGGAGAAAAGGAGAAATAATCGAATTTCTGGGGTTGATCCCGGATTATTTCCAATGGGATTTCTGTCGGAATTTGGGCTCAAGCTCCGGCAGACAAATCCAGGGAGGGAATGGGGGCAAAATTCCTCCTTTGGAAATCGGGAATTTTGGGATTTAAATGAAAAATTCCCCCAAAAAAAGGAAATTTCTGCCCCTTCCAGCCCCAGTTCCCAGCAGTGCTGAAGTTTCCAGGGATTTTTCCAAGGATTTTTCCAAGGGATTTTCCCAGGGATTCTGGGGAGAATTCTGGTTGGATGAGGGATCCCCGCTCCTTTTCTGGCTTTTTATGTTTTCCCTCATTTTTTGGGGGGTTTTCCCTGATTTTTTGGGGTTTTCCCTGATTTTTTTGAGTTTTCCCTCATTTTTTTTGGGTTTTCCCTGATTTTTTTTGGGTTTTCCCTGATTTTTTGGGGGGTTTTCCACCTCTTTTCCAGCTTTTCTGGGTTTGGGAGTGGGGGCTGCCTCTGATCCAGGAGGGATTTGGGAATTTTCTGCCTTTTTTTTTTTAGGGATTCCGCTGATTTCAAGGAATTGTTTTTATGGAGAAGGGGAGAAATTCCTGGTGCCCCATTCCCTGGTGGGAACAGGGAATTCCTGGTGCCCCTTTCCCCATAGGGAATTCCTGATATCCCATTCCCACAGGGAATTCCTCATATCCCATTCCCATTGGGAATTCCTGGTGTCCCATTCCTGGCGGGAACAGGGAATTCCTCGTGTCCTGTTCCCATTGGGAGCCGGGAATTCCTGGCGCCCCTTTTGCATCAGGAATTCTTTGTGTCCCGTTCCCATTGGGAATTCCTCGTGTCCTCTTCCCACTGGGAATTCCTGGTGTCTCATTCCTGGTGGGAACAGGGAATTCCTCATGTCGTGTTCCCATTCCTGACAGGAATTCCTGGTGTCCTTTTCCCGTCAGGAATTCTTTATGTCCTGTTCCCACAGGGGATTCCTGGCGTCCCATTCCCATTGGGAATTCCTTGTGTCCCATTCCCATTCCCACAGGGAATTCCTCGTGTCCCGTTCCCATTCCTGACAGGAATTCCTGGCATCCCATTCCCATTGGGAATTCCTGGTGCCCCTTTCCCGTCGGGAATTCTTTATGTCCTGTTCCCACAGGGAATTCCTGATGTCTCTTTCCCACTGGAAATTCTTCATGTCCTGTTCCCATTGGGAATTCCTGGTGTGTCCCATTCCCTTTCCCTTTGGGAACGGGGAATTCCTGGTGTCTCATTCCCTTTGGGAATTCCTCCCATCCCATTCCCACAGGGAATTCTTCATGTCCCGTTCCCATTCCCGTCAGCGATTCCTGGTGTCCATTCCCATTGGGAACTCCTGGTGTCCCATTCCTGTTGGGAACAGGGAATTCCTGGTGCCACATTCCCACAGGGAATTGTTCACATCCCATTCCCATTGGGAATTCTTTGTGTCCCGTTCCCATCGGGAATTCCTGGTGTCCCATTCCCATCGGGAATTCCTGGTGCCACATTCCCACAGGGAATTGTTCACATCCCATTCCCATTGGGAATTCTTTGTGTCCCGTTCCCATCGGGAATTCCTGGTGTCCCGTTCCCATCGGGAATTCCTGGTGTCCCATTCCCAGAAAAGCTCCCAGATTTCCATCCCACAGCGGGGATCAGAGCGGGATCAAAGCCCCTCGATCCCATCGGCGCCCGACCCTGAGCGCTCCTGGAAATTCCAAACCGACGGAATTCCCTGGATCCCGGGAGATTCAGGGATTCGGGATTCGGGATCCACCTGTCCTCAGAGGTTCTGAGCGCTCCTGGAAATCCCAGGCTGTGGATTCCCTGGATCCTGGGGGATTTGGGAATTTGGGATCCACCTGTCCTCACAGGCTCCGAGCGCTCCCAGAAATCACAAACTGACGGAATTCCCTGGATTCCAGGGGATTTAGGAATTTGGGAATTTGGGATCCATCTGTCTTCACGGGCTCTGAGTGCTCCTGGAAATCCCAGACTGATGGAATTCCCTGGATTCCAGGGAATTTGGGATTTGGGATCCACCTGCCCCACAGGGAAACTCCGGCTCCTGCTCCCTCCCTGCCGAGGGGATCCAGAGGAATTCCCGATTTTCCCTCCTTGCTGCTCCAATGTTGTGTTTATTCCCAATTCCCAGCCCCCAGACTTTGGGAATTCTGGATTTTTGGGGGCGAGGGGCGCAGTGGAGGTTCCGCTCTCCATCGCAATTCCGCGATTTTCCTGGAATTTCGCCAGCTGAGCTCCGGCTTTGCCTCAATTCCCACAAAATCCCGGAGCCGCGGATCAGCCCTGGATGTGCAGGGAGCTCCCTGTTCAATAATCCCAATTAACCGATCCTAATTAATCAATCCCAATTAACCGATCCTAATTAATCAATCCTAATCAATCGACCCCAAATAACCAATCCAAATAATTCCCGGCTGGAGGGAAGAGAGGTTGGGAGAAGGGGCTGGAATTTGGGATTTTCCCTTTTCTCCAGGGCCGTCCATCCCTATCCCAAATATTCCCCGGAATTCCTGGATCCCGCCCGGCCGGGATCTCCCGAGGGGAAATTTGGGGGCATTTGGCGAATATTGAGATGGGAATTTCTGGGGTTTGTGTTTGCTTCCCCAGGGGAATTTTGGGATCCTCCCGTGGCTCCTCTTCCCATAAAAATCTCCCCAAAATTGACCCAAGGAGCCCCAGATTCCCTGGAGAGGATTGGGATCCCCGGGCAGGGAAATCCCGATGGATTTGATGGAATTTGGATGGAATTTGGATGGAATTGTTCCAGCTGTGCAGGGGCTGGGAATGGGGAATAAAGGGAATGAAAAAGGGAATAAAAAATGGAATACAAAGGGAATAAAAAAGGGAATAAAGAAGGGAATTCCCCAGGGCGGGCGGAATGCCAGGAATCGTAAATCTGAGCGAGGTGTGACTGACAGCTGTCAATCACCCAGACAATGAGGCTCAATTAGCCGGGAATTCCGGGGTTTTGGGATCCTTCCCAGAGAGAGGTTTGGGATTTTCCCAGCCGCTCCCAAATGGGCGGAATTCCCCAAAATCCGGAACATTCCGGCTTTGATCCCGGGTTTATCCAGGGATTGGGGGGGAGGGGGAAATCCAGGGGTTCTGGGGGGATTGGGAAGTGGTTTGGGATCTGTGCTGGGATGAGGAACCGCTCCGGGAGAAACTTTCCCGTTAAACCTCGGGATTGAACCGGGAGGGAGAAGGATTCTGGAATTCTGATCCCAGAGGAATTCTGGAATTCCACTCCTGGAACGATTCTGGAATTGCGTTCCTGGAGGAACTCTGGAATTCTGTTCCTGGGGGGATTCTGGAGTCTCCCAACTTGGGGGATTCTGGAATTTCACTCCCTAGAAGGATTTTGGAATTTTCCTCCCAAAGGAATATCTGGAATTCTATTCCCAAAGGAATTCTTCTTCTGGAGAGATTCTGGAATTTCCCTCCCAGAGGGATTCTGGAATTATGTTCCTGGGAGAATTCTGGAATTCTGCTTCCAGAGAGATTCTGGAATTCTGCTTCTGGAGAGGTTCTGGAATTCTGCTTCCAGAGGGATTCTGGAATTTTCCTCCCAGAGGAATTCCGAAATTCTGTTCCCAGAGGAGTTCTGCTCCTGGAGGGATTCTGGAATTTCACTTCAAGGGTGATTCTGAAATTCTGCTTTCAGTGGGATTCTGGAATTCTGCTCCTGGGGGTCTTATGGAATTCTGGAATTCTTTTTCAGGACGGTTTCCAGAATTTCCCTCCCAACGAGATTCTGGAATTCTGATCCCAGAGGAATTCTGGAATTTCACTTCCAGAGTGATTCTGGAATTCCGCTCCTGGGGGTCTTATGGAATTCTGGAATTCTTTTTCAGGAGGGATTCCAGAATTTCTCTCCCAACAGGATTCTGGAATTCAGATCCCAGAGGAATTCTGGAATTTCACTTCCAGTGGGATTCTGGAATTCTTTTTCAGGAGGGATTCCAGAATTTCCCTCCTAACGGGATTCTGGAATTCTGCTCCCCGAGGGATTCTGGAATTCCACTCCTGGTGGAACCGTGGGGCGATTCCAGCCCCACAACAACCTGGAACCCACCTGGAATTTCGGGGCTGGCTCCGATCCCTGGCCGTGCCCAATCCCGATTTTTCCACCCCTGCAGGAGCCGCAAGATCCAGATCCGGAACATTCCGCCGCAGCTGCGATGGGAGGTGAGGGCAGCACCAGAGCTGGATTTCCCTCCTCCCCGTCATTAATTGGCTCTTAATTACCCCAGGCCATCCCTGGCCATGCCGAGAAAGCAACACCACCCGGAGCCCCCACCCCCCGGATCCCGCGATTCCCATTAATTCCCGTTAATTCCCGTTAATTTGTGATTTCGTTCCCTTTGTACGGGGCATGAAACGGATCCTCGCTTCCCGCTGGGAATCCCTGCTCCGCTCTCCCCTCCCGCTGGCTCCGGGCAGCTCCCCAGCCGTAATTACTCGGGAATTCTTAATGATCCTGATGGAATTATTAACGATCCTAATGACCCCGAGGCGTGGATGGGGATATCCCGGTGTGAACCGCCATTGATTTTCCACTTTTTTCCCTTTTTTTTCCCCCATTTTTCCCCCAGGTTTTGGATGGGCTGCTGGCCCAGTACGGCACCGTGGAGAGCTGCGAGCAGGGTAGGAGGGGAGGAAACCCCAGATTTGGGGAATTTCATCCGGATTTGGGGAATTTCATCCGGATTTGGGGAATTTCACCTGAATTTGGGGAGCTTCTGCTCCTGAGAAGGGAATAAAACCCAGATTTCAGGAATTTCTGCCCCATTTCAGAGGGAGAAGGGACTAAACCCCAGATTTTGGGAATTTCTGCCCCGTTTCGGCAGGAAGAGGGAGTAAACCCCAGATTTTGGGAATTTAATCTGGATTTTGGAATTCTGCTCCATTTCAGGGAGAGGAAGGAATAAAACCTGGATTTTGGGGATTTCTGCAGGGAATGAACCCTGGGGCTCGGGAATTCCTGGCCCTTTTTCAGGGATGGGAGGGAATAAAAACCTGATCTGTGCCTCTTTTCCCAAATTCCCGATTCCTGTTCCCAAATTCCCGATTTCCTTCCCCAATTCCCGCAGTGAACACGGACAGTGAGACCGCCGTGGTGAACGTCACCTACGCCAACCGGGAGCAGACCCGGCAGTGAGTGCCCCATTCCCTGGGTTTCTCCCCACCCCAGCCCCATTCCCTGGTGTCCCCCCAACCCCAGCCCCATTCCCCGGTGTCCCCCAAACCCATCCCCATTTCCTGGTGTCCCCCCAGCCCCATTTCCCGGGTGTCCCCTCAACCCATTCCAGCCCCATTTTCCCATGTCCCCCTAAACCCATCCCCATTTCCCGGTGTCCCCCCCAGCCCCATTTCCCAGTGTCCCCCCAGCCCAACCCCATTTCCTGGGTTTCTCCCCACCCCAGCCCCACTTCCTGCGTGTCCCCCCACCCCAGCCCTGTTCCTCAGTGTCCCCCTACCCATCCCCATTTCCCGGTGTCCCCCCAGCCCCATTCCCCACCTCTCCCCCCCAGCCCCATTTCCTGGGTTTCTCCCCACCCCAGCCCTGTTCCCCAGTGTCCCCCAAACCCACCCCCGTGTCCCGGTGTCCCCCCAACCCCATTTCCCGGTGTCCCCCACCCCAGCCCCATTTCCTGGGTGTCCCCTCAACCCATTCCAGCCCCATTTCCCCGTGTCCCCCCAACCCAACCCCATTTCCTGGGTTTCTCCCAAACCCAGCCCCATTTCCCAGTGTCCCCCCAACCCACCCCGTGTCCCGGTGTCCCCCCAACCCCAGCCCCATTTCCTGGTGTCCCCCAAATCCACCCCATGTCCCGGTGTGCCCCAAACCCACCCCCGTGTCCCGGTGTCCCCTAAACCCATCCCCATTTCCCAGTGTCCCCCAAACCCACCCCGTGTCCAGGTGTCCCCCAAACCCACCCCCATGTCCCAGTGTCCCCCAAACCATCCCCATTTCCCAGTGTCCCCCCACCCAGCCCCATTTCCTGGGTGTTCCCTCAACCCATTCCAGCCCCATTCCCCCAGTGTCCCCCCACCCCATCCCTGTTTCCCGGTGTCCCCCAACCCCAGCCCCATTCCCCGGTGTCCCCCCCAGCCCCATTTCCTGGGTGTCCCCTCAACCCATTCCAGCCCCATTTCCCCGTGTCCCCCTAAACCCATTCCCATTTCCCGGTGTCCCCCCAGCCCCATTCCCCACCTGTCCCCCCCAGCCCCATTTCCCAGGGTCCCCCCAACCCAACCCCATTTCCTGGGTTTCTCCCCACCTCAGCCCCATGTCCCGGTGTCCCCCAACCCCAGCCCCATGTCCCAGTGTCCCCCAAACCCACCCCCGTGTCCCAGTGTCCCCCCAACCCCAGCCCCATTTCCCGGTGTCCCCCCAACCCAACCCCATGTCCCGGTGTCCCCCAACCCCACCCCCGTGTCCCGGTGTCCCCCAAACCCACCCCATTGCCCGGTGTCCCCCAAACCCACCCCATTGCCCGGTGTCCCCCAAACCCACCCCATTTCCCCGGTGTCCCCCAAACCCACCCCATTTCCCCGGTGTCCCCCAAACCCACCCCATGTCCCAGTGTCCCCCAAACCCACCCCCGTGTCCCGGTGTCCCCCAAACCCACCCCCGTGTCCCGGTGTCCCCAGGGCCATCCTGAAGCTGAACGGGCACCAGCTGGAGAGCCACGCGCTCAAGGTCTCCTACATCCCGGACGAGCAGCCCGAGCAGGGCCGGCGCGGCGGGGCCGGGGCCGGGGGGCGCGGCGGGGCCCGCCCGGGGTCCCCCCTGCCCGCGGGGGCTCCCCCCAAGGCGCCGCCCCCCGACGTCCCCCTGCGGCTCCTGGTGCCCACGCAGTTCGTGGGCGCCATCATCGGCAAGGAGGGCGCCACCATCCGCAACATCACCAAGCAGACGCAGTCCAAGTGAGTCCTCGTGGTGGGCTGGGCTGGGGGGAGACAGGGGGGATCCAGAGGTTCTCCAGGGCTGATCCAGGGATGATCCAGAGGTTCTCCAGAGGTTCTCCAGGGATGATCCAGGGACGATCCAAATGTTCTCCAGAGGTTCTCCAAAAGTTCTCAAGGGGTTCTCCAGGGCTTCTCCAGGGGTGATCCAGGGATGATCCAAAGGTTCTCCAGAGGTTCTCCAAAAGTTCTCCAGGGGTTCTCCAGGGGTGGTCCAGGAATCATCCAAAGGTTCTCCAGGGGTGATCCAAAGGTTCTCCAGAAGTTCCTCAGGGGTGATCCAGGGGTGATCCAGAAGTTCTCCAGGAGATGTCCAGGGGATCTCCCAGGGTTCTTCAGGGGGTCACCTGGGTTCTCCAGAAGTTCTTCAGGGGTGATCCAGGAGTTCTCCAGGGGTTCTCCAGGCGTGATCCAGGGATGATCCAGAGGTTCTCCAGAGGTTCTCCAAAAGTTCTCCAGGGGTTCTCCAGGGCTGGTCCAAAGGTTCTCCAGGGGTGATTTAAAGCTTCTCCAGAAGTTCCTCAGGGGTGATCCAGGGCTTCTCCAGGGCTTCTTCAGGGGTGATCCAAAGGCTCTCCAGAGGTTCTCCAAGGGATGTCCAGGGGATCTCCAGGTGTTCTCTCCAAAAGTTCTCCAGGGATGATCCAGGGTTTCTCCAGGGGGTCTTCAGGGAGGTCTCCAGAAGTTCTTCAGGGGTGATCCAGCGGTGATCCAGAAGTTCTCCAGGAGATCTCCAGGGGATCTCCCGGGGTTCTTCAGAGGGTCACCTGGGTTCTCCAGAAGTTCTTCAGGGGTGATCCAGGAGTTCTCCAGTGGTTCTCCAGGGGTGATCCAAGGGTTCTCAAGAGTTCTCCAGAGGTTCTCCAGGGCTTCTCCAGGGCTTGTCCAGGAATGCTCCCGGGGTGATCCAGAAGTTCTCCAGGGGATCTCCAGGGGTTCTTTAGGGGTTCTCCAGAGATGATCCAAAGGTTCTCCAGAAGTTCTCCAGGGGTTCTCCAGGAGTTCTCCAGAGGTTCTCCGGGGGTGATCCAGGGGTTCTCCAGAGGTTCTCCAGAACTCTCCCTCCTCCTGCTGGGATGTCCCATTCTGGGGAGGCTCCGGGGCCTCTCCCAGCGCCTCCCCGCGGTTTTCAGGATCGACGTGCACCGCAAGGAGAACGCGGGCGCGGCCGAGAAGGCCATCAGCATCCACTCCACGCCCGAGGGCTGCTCGGCCGCCTGCAGGATGATCCTGGACATCATGCACAAGGAGGCCAAGGACACCAAGACGTGAGAGCCCCAGAGCCCACCCGGCTTCCTCCCGCCCTGTGCCCCAGGAATTTGGGGTTTGGGGGCTCCAGGCCTCGGGGTTTGGGCTTCCCCCGGCCCTCTGTGCCAAACCCTCCTTTCCCAGATCCCACAATCCCTTGGTTTGGGTTTTCCCTCCTTTCCCAGATCCAATAATCCCTTGGTTTGGGTTTTTCCCTCCTTTTGGGTTTTCCCTCCTTTCCCAGATCCCACAATCCCTTGGTTTGGGTTTTTCCCTTTTCCTAGTTCCCATAATCCTTCCTGTGGGGTTTCTCTCCTTTCCCAGATCCCATAATCCCTCATTTTGGGTTTTCCCTTCATTCCCAGTTCCCATAATCCCTCGTTTTGGGTTTTCCCTCCTTTCCCAAATCCCATAATTCCTCCCTTTGTGTTTTCCCTCCTTTCCCAGTTCCCATAATCCCTTGTTTTGTGTTTTCGCTCCTTTCCCACATCTCATAATCATTTTTTATGGGTTTTCCCTCCTTTTGTGTTTTCCCTCTGTTTGTGTTTTCCCTCCCTTTGGGTTTTCCCCTTTTCCCAGCTGCCCTAATCCCTCCTGTGGGGTTTTTTCCCCCATTCCCATTCCCGTTCCCAGGGCTGACGAGGTCCCCCTGAAGATCCTGGCCCACAACAACTTCGTGGGGCGCCTGATCGGCAAAGAGGGCCGGAACCTCAAGAAGGTGGAGCAGGACACCGAGACCAAAATCACCATTTCCTCGTAAGGATTGGAGGAGGAGGATGAGGAGGATGAGGATGAGGGGAGAAGTTCCAGCCCCCAAAGTTCTCTCGGGAATCCTCGGTGTTGTGCTCCCCTCTCCCATCCGCTTTGGGGTTCCCTCCCCTGGCTTTGGGGTGCCCTGGGTGTCCCCAAGTGTGTCCCCATGGAGGAGGAGGAGGAGGACTGGGGAGGAGGATGAGGATGGAGATGGGGGAGAGGTTTCAGCCCCCAAAGTCCTCTCGGGAATCCTCGGTGTTGGGTTTTCTGTGCTCCCTTTTCCTGTCCCCTTTGGGGTGCCCTCCCCTGGCTTTGGGGTGCCCCGGGTGTCCCCACGTCCCCACGGGCGCTGTCCCCAGGCTGCAGGAGCTGACCCTGTACAACCCCGAGCGCACCATCACGGTCAAGGGCTGTCCCGAGAGCTGCTGCCGCGCCGAGCAGGAGATCATGAAGAAAGTGCGCGAGGCCTACGAGAACGACGTGGCCGCCATGAGCGTGAGTGGGGCCGGCCTGCGGGGACCCCACAAACCAGAGAGCCTCTCATTCCCGGCGTGATCCTGCAGGGGATCCCATAAAAACAGAGCCCATCTCATTCCCAGCATTATCCTGACAAGGATCCCACAAACCAGAGCCCATCTCATCCTGAGCATGATCCTGATGGGGATCCCATAAAAACAGAGCCCCTCTCATCCTGAGCATGATCCTGACAGGGTCCCACAAACCAGAGAGCCTCTCATTCCCGGCATGATCCTGATGGGGATCCCATAAACCGGAGCCCATCTCATCCTGAGCACTATCCTGCAGGGGATCCCACAAACCAGATCCCATCTCATTCCTGGCATGATCCTGACAGGGATCCCATAAACCAGAGCCCCTCTCATCCCCAGTGTAATCCCGCCTTGTCCCCGATCCCATTCCTCCTCTCAGTCCAATCCTGCCTCATCCCCCATCCCATTTCTGCCCTCAGTTCAATCACCCCTGATCCTAGATTTTGGTTTCCCTCAATCTCAATCCCCCCTGACCCCACATTTTGCTCCCCTCAATTCAATCCCCATATCCCATATTTTGATCCCCCCAGTTCCAATCCCCTGATCCCACATTTTGGTCCCCTCAGCTGCAGTCCCCATATCCCATTTTTGGTTTCTCTCAGTCCCAACCCCCATATCGCATATTAAACTCCCTTCAATTCAATCCCCTGATCCCATACTTCGGCTGCCCTCAGTTCCAATCCCCTGATCCCACATTTTGGTCCCCCCAGTTCCAATCCCCACATTTGTCCCCCAGTTGCAGTCCCCATATCCTTTATTTGGTTTCCCCCAATCCCCACATTTGTCCCCCAGCTGCAGTCCCCATATCCCATATTTGGTTCCGCCAACCCCAATCCCAATCCCAATCCCCACATTTGTCCCCCCAGCTGCAGTCCCCATATCCCATATTTGGTTCCCCCCAATCCCAATCCCAATCCCCACATTTGTCCCCCAGCTGCAGTCCCACCTCATCCCCGGGTTGAACCTGGCCGCCGTCGGGCTCTTCCCGGCCTCCTCCACGGCGGTGCCGCCGCCCCCGAGCGGCGTCTCCGGGGCTGCTCCCTACAGCTCCTTCCTGGTGAGTGACGGGGCTGGGGACATTCCCATGGAGCCCCTGGGGTGGGCAGTGACCCCAAATGGTGGGGACATCCCCATGGAGACCCCGGGGTGGGCAGTGACCATGGGGACATTCCCATGGAGACCCCGGCGTGGGCAGTGACGCCAAATAGTGACACTGACCCCAAAATACTGACCCCAAATGGTGACAGTGACCCCAAATAGTGACAGCTACGCTAAATGGTGACAGCGACCCTAAATGGTGACAGTGACCCAGAAGTACTGACAGTGACCTGAAATGGGGACAGTGACCCCAAATAGTGACAACTACGCTAAATGGTGACAGTGACCCCAAACAATGACAATGACCCCAAAATGCTAACAGTGACAACCCTGGTCCCGAGATGGTGCCAGCAACCCCAAACAGTGACAGTGACCCCAGAGGGTGACCCTGGCCCCAAAATGGTGACAGTGACCCCAAATATTGACAGTGACCCCGAATGGTGACAGTGATCCCAAACAGTGACAATGACCCCAAAATGGTAACAGCAACCCTGGTCCTGAGATGGTGCCAGTGACCCCAAACAGTGACAATGACCCCAAAATGGTAACAGTGACGACCCTGGTCCCGAGATGGTGCCAGTGACCCCAAATGGTGACAGTGACCCCAGAGGGTGACCCCGGCCCTGAAATGGTGGCAGTGACCCCAGTTCTGACCCCGGCCCCGCTCCCGTCCCGCAGCCCCCCGAGCAGGAGACCGTGCACGTGTTCATCCCGGCGCAGGCGGTCGGGGCCATCATCGGCAAGAAGGGCCAGCACATCAAGCAGCTCTCGCGCTTCGCCAGCGCCTCCATCAAGGTGGGCACGGCCTCGGTGACCTCGGTGACCTCAGTGGCCTTTGGTGGCCCTCGGTGACCCTTGGTGGCCCTTGGTGGGCCCAACTGTCCCGTTTTATTCTGAGAAGAACCCCGGGAAGCCTGGGCAGGACTGTAGCATCATGTCCATCCCGTGTCCATCCATATCCATCCCATGTCCATTCATGTCTGTCCCATGTCCATCCATCCCATGTCTATTGTGTCCATCCCGTGTCCACCCGTGCCCATCCCGTGTCTGTCCGTGTCCATTCATGTCTGTCCCATGTCCGTCCGTGTCCGTCCCGTTGCAGATCGCGCCCCCGGAGACGCCGGACTCCAAGGTGCGCATGGTGGTGATCACCGGCCCGCCCGAGGCGCAGTTCAAGGTTGTCACCGCTGTCACCCCTCTGGGGACATTGGGGTGACCCTGGGAGGGAGGGCAGGGGGTGACCCCAACCAAATCCCCATCCTGGGGAATTCCAGGATTGGCTCTCCTAGGGGCTGAGCGGGTTCAGAATTCCAATGAGCCGGGATTTTACGGGATGATGCCCCAGTCCAAACCTGGAGATGGTGTCACCACGTTGGGGATATTGGGGTGACCCTGGGAGGGAGGGCAGGGGGTGACCCCAACCGAGCCCCAATCCACAAATGGAGAATTCCAAGATTGGGTTTCCCAGTGGCTAAATGTGCTTAGAATTCCAAAGAACCGGGATTTTACGGGATCCCAAATCCACAGATGGGGTTTGGGGTGGGACATTCCCAACTCCCTGCTCCTGGGGGCTGAGGGGGTTTGGAATTCCAACGAACCGGGATTTTATGGGATCCCAAATCCATGGATGGGGTTTGGGGTGGGACATTCCCGACTCCCTGCTCCCTCTCCAGGCTCAGGGCAGGATTTACGGGAAGCTGAAGGAGGAGAATTTCTTCGGGCCCAAGGAGGAGGTGAAGCTGGAGACGCACATCCGAGTGCCGGCCTCGGCCGCCGGCCGCGTCATCGGCAAGGGCGGCAAGACCGTGAGTGGGACCGGGACGGGATCCCCGGGAGAAGTTGGGGACAGAATTCCCGGGAGATGGAGCAGGTGGGAAGTTCAGAGGGTCCATCCCGGGTGTCCCACAGGTGAACGAGCTGCAGAACCTGACGGCGGCCGAGGTGGTGGTGCCGCGGGAGCAGACCCCGGACGAGAACGAGCAGGTGATCGTCAAAATCATCGGGCACTTCTACGCCAGCCAGGTACGGCCGGGGGACACCAGGTGGGACGGGGGGGATCCAGGGGTTCTCCAAGGTTCTTCTAGGGGTTCTCCAGGGCTTGTCCAGGAACGCCCCAGGCGTTCTCCAGATGTTTTCCAGAGGTCCTCCGGGAGTTCTCCAGGGGTTCTCCAAGGCTTTTCCAGGGGTTGTCCAGGGCTTGTCCACAAATGCTCCAGGACTTCTCCAGAGTTTCTCCAGGACTTCTCCAGAGTTTCTTCAGGGGTTCTCCAGAGGTTCTCTAGGGGTTCTCCAGGGGCTCGCCAGGACTTTCCCAGGGGTTGTCCAGAGGTTCTCCAGGATTTCCTCAGAGGTTCTCCAGGGGTTCTCCAAGAGTTTTCCAGGGGTTCTCCAGAGCTGTGTTGCTCAGACCCCACATTTTTGCTCGTTATCCCGTGAATCCCATCCATTATTCCCCAAAAAAAACCACGTGAGAACCTTGGGACAGGGGCTGGATTTGGGTGGGAATTTGGAGCCAGAGGGGTCTCGCAGGAGGTTTGGGACGGGGCTGGGGTGGGACGGCAGAGTTCCATGGATCCCCGTTTGTTGTTGCAGATGGCTCAGCGCAAGATCCGCGACATCCTGGCGCAGGTGAAGCAGCAGCACCAGAAGGGCCAGGGCGGCCAGAGCCAATCCCGGAGGAAATAGGGATCCCAAATCCCGGGAGAACGAGGACACGGCACGGCCAGGCCGGGCTGCGAGTGCCTGGGAATCAGCAACCGCAGGGAGACGGGGAGCGGGAATCCGCGGGGAGATCGGGAATCCACAGGGAGACGGGGAATCAATCCACGTGGATTGGGAATCCGTGGGGAGATCGGGAATCCACAGGGAGACGGGGAATCAATCCACGGGGATTGGGAATCCGTGGGGAGATCGGGAATCAATCCACGGGGAGCGGGAATCCACAGGGAGACAGGGAATCGATCCACAGGGATTGGGAATCCGTGGGGAGATCGGGAATCCACAGGGAGACGGGGAATCAATCCACAGGGAGATGGGGAATCAATCCACGGGGAGTGGGAATCCGTGGGGAGACGGGGAATCAATCCACAGGGAGACAGGGAATCGATCCACGGGGTGACGGGGAATCAATCCACAGGGATTGGGAATCTGTGGGGAGATCGGGAATCAATCCACGGGGAGCGGGAATCCATGGGGAGACAGGGAATCAATCCACAGGGAGACGGGGAATCGATCCACGGGGATCGGGAATGGACAGGGATTGGGAATCCGTGGGGGGGTCGGGAATCAATCCCCAGGGATTGGGAATCTGTGGGGAGACGGGGAATCAATCCACAGGGATTGGGAATGGGCAGGGAGATGGGGAATCCACAGGGATTGGGAATGGGCAGGGATTGGGAATGGGCAGGGAGCAGGAATCCGCGGGGAGACAGAGAATCAATCCACAGGGAGACAGAGAATCCATAGGGATCGGGAATCCGTGGGGATCGGGAATCCGTGGGGATCGGGAATGGGCAGGGATTGGGAATAGACAGGGAGACAGGGAATCCACAGGGAGACGGGGAATCAATCCACAGGGATTGGGAATGGACAGGGAGCAGGACAGGGATTGGGAATCCGCAGGGATTGGGAATCTGTGGGGATCGGGAATGGACGGGGATCAGGAATCCACGGGGATCAGGAATCCATGGGGATCAGGAATGTGCAGGGATTTGGAATCTGCAGGGATTGGGAATAGACAGGGATCAGGAATGTGCAGGGATTGGGAATGGACAGGGGTCGGGAATCCGCAGGGATTGGGAATCTGCAGGGATCGGGAATGGGCAGGGATTGGGAATCATTTCCACAGGGATTGGGAATTCCATTGGGAATGCCATTGGGAATCACCCCCCCCCCCCCCACCCCCCCAAAAAAAAAAATTCCCCATCTCCACCATCAGAATTTGGGAATTCCATGCAGGAGAGAATGGGGGGAACTCCAAAACCAGGAAAATCTCCTTGGAATTCTGAATCCGCTTAAATCTGGGGCTCCTCGTTCCCAAACCCTTCCATCGTGGGAAAAAATATCCAAAATATTTGAGATCAAGGGCTAAAATTGAAACGTTTTTTTTTCCTGATTTAAAGGGAAAAAAAAAAAAAGATCCCCAAATTCCTCGTTTCTGCAGGAAAATCCCTGTTCCCAAGAGAGGAAAAAGCGGATTTCAGAGATTTCAGGAATGTCAGTGGGCGCTGATTCCCGGCACTCCGGGGGGGTGGAAAGGATTTGGGATTTTGGGAATATTTTGGGAAGGGTCCGAAGGTGCTGATTCCCACCAAGGGCTGGGCTCCGGGAATTCCAGCCCCAAAATCGGGGATTTTCCAGGGTTTTCCCCCAAAACGGGAAGGGGAGGGAGGGAAAGGAAAATTGGGGTGGAATTGGAGGAAAAGCTGGGAATGACCCCAAGGTAAAAAAAAAAAACGGGAATTTGGGAGAAAAGGGAAAATTTGGGCTGAGTTTGGAGGGACAGGAATGGTGGACGGAAAACGGGGATGTGAAAAAGTGGGAGTTTGGGGCAGAATGTGAAAAACGTGGAAAGAAAAAGAATTTTGAGGGAAAAGGAGAATGGAAGGGTTCCCAAATGAGGCTCGAAAAAAATGGGAATTTCGGCTAAAATAATTGAAATTGGGGGGAATTTTGAGGGCCAGGAGTGACGGGAGGAAAATTGGGATGAGTTGTAAAAATCGGGAATTTGGGACAAACCCGGCCCAGACGCTTTTGCCGTGGATTTCACGGAGCCCAGCCCTTCCCAGCAGGAATTTTGGGGGAAAAATCCTCCAAAACCCCTCCTGGAACAGCAGGAAAAGCAGATTTAGGGAAGGGAAGGCGGCGGAGGGAATTCCCTGGAATTCTGCCAATCCAGGGCAAAAAAAAAAAACAAAAACCAACCCCGGGAATGACAAAAAAACCACAAAAAAGCTCAAAAAAAGCTACCTCAGGTGTGATTACCTCAGCTATGGAATATTCTGATTTTTTTGGGGTTGTTTTCACTTTATTTTTGGGGTTTTTTTTTGGGGGGGGGGCTTTTCGCTGATATTTTATATAAGAGGTGCTAACGGGGAAGATTTTTATTTTTTTAATGAAAAAGAGAAAAAAAAAAGAAATTTTTTTTGGAATTTTTTTTTAATATGGAAGAATCCGGGCATTCCGGAGAGAACGCCGGGAATTCTGGACCTAGTGGAAAAGATGGCAGCAGCTTCCTCAGCTTTGATGTTTTTATGGAATTTTTATGGAATTTTTATGGAATTTTTATGGAATTTTTGTGCCCTTTTTCCCAGCCAGCTGAGGAATTTCAGCTCTCAGGCATCGACGCTCTCCAAAAAAAAATCCGGGAAAATTCCAAATTTGGTTTTCCCAGCAGGAAAAACTTGAATTTTTTTTTCTTTTTAAAAAATTTTAGTTTTAATTTTAATTTTTGATTTTTTTTCCGGGGATTTTGAGGGGTAAAAACCAAACCTGAACCCAGCGCTGGCTGAAAGGATTTTCCCAATCAAATCCAGCAAAATCCACGGATTTTTTTGGGAATTTTTCCACTCCTGGGCATCATTTTCTATGCAAAATGGGGTAAAAAAAGGGTTTTTTTGTGCTGGTTTTATTTTCACACTCTCGGAAGCCATAAAGAGATTTTTTTCTATATTTGATAGAAAATTCCTAAAGATCCCAGAATCCCAAGGTGGTCCCGACCTTCCCGGAATTCCAGGGGGGTGGTGTCGATCCATCTTCTCCACTATGGTGCTGTGAAATTTAAAATAAAAATTGTAAAAAACACAAAAAACCACAAAAAAAATTATTTTGAAAGAGATTTTTTTTTTTTTGCCTCCGTTTTACCGAGGGGAAAAAAAAAATTAATTAAGAAATGAATAGAAGAAAATGAATTAACGACTCTAATTAACGAAAGGAAAAAAATTGATTTTAAAAAAGGGGGAAGATAATTTTAAGAAAGGAAAAGTAATTTTTAAAAGGAAAAAAATAATATAGGAAAAAAAAGGAAAAAAGTAATTTTAAAAAAGAAAAATTTATTTAAAAAAAGGAAAAAATAATTTTTAGAAAAAGGAAAAAAAAAAGCTTAAAAATATTCAAAATAATTTTTAAAAAATGGAGGAGGAGGAGGGAGAGAAATTAATTAATGAATTCCTTCATTAAGTGGGAGCCGATTTTTATTCCCTACAAACGCACAGGGAGGAGGGAGAGGAGAATTCCCAACCTCTGCCTGCTCCAAAACCTCCGCAGGGTGATTGTTCCTGGTGATTTCTTTGGTAAAATCCCTTTTTTTGGTAAATTTTTTTTGGTAAAATCCCTTTTTTCTTGACGAAATCCATTTTTTTTCTTGACAAAATCCCAATTTTCCTTGGTAAAATCCTTTTTTTTTTCTTTTGGTACAATCCCGTTTTCCCCATAGTTTTGTCCCTGCAGGAAAATCCAATTTTTGGACGAAACGTTCAACAAAAAAATATCCCAACAAAAAAATGATCCGAACGAGCCAATTTTGGTGCTGTTTCCCCCAATCCCATCACCCCACAACTTTCCCTCCCCGAATATTTGGGATTGGGGAATGTGGGATCCCCCTCTGGGTTTTTATTCCCAAAAAATTTGGGGTGAAAGGAGCCGGATTTGGGCTCGGCCACTCCCGTCCCTCGGGGGCGTTTTCCCGATTTTCCCTGGAATTTTTGTCAGGGAAAGGCGGCTTGGAATACTTGAAATTCCCGTTCCCAGCAAATCCCGACCTCAAAGATCCCAAAATTTCCCATCTCAGCCCTAAAAACCGGGAACAGCCATTCCCAAATCCCATCTCTGGGATTTCTAAAATCCCCAAAATTCAGGGAATCTTTGGTGCTTTTCCCGCCCTTCTCCCATTCCCGGCGGAATTCCCAGAGGAAATTTCATTGATAGCCAAGAGATTCGTGGGGAAGGAAGAGACCTCGGAGCATCTCCTGCTTTTTTCTGGGAAAAAATTGGAAAATTGGGAAAAGCAGGAAAATGGGAATGAGATGGATCCAGACTGGAATGGAAAAATGAGGAAAAATTCCCCAAAAAACAGCAGGAAAATAGAAATCAGACGGATCAAGCTTGGAATGGAAAAAACAGGAAAAATTCCCCCAAAAAGGAAAATGGGAATGAGGTGGATCCGGACTGCAATGGAAAAAAAAAAGGAAATATTCCTCAAAAACAGCAGGAAAATGGGAATGAGACGGATCAAGCTTGGAATGGAAAAACAGCAAAAATTCCCAAAAATACAGTAGGAACATGGGAATGAGGTGGATCCAGACTGGAAGGGAAAAATGAGGAAAAATTCCCCAAAAAAACAGCAGGAAAATAGGAATGAGATGGATCTGGCTTGGAATGGAAAAGGAGGAAAAAATTCCCAGCCCCACAGGACTCCTCCCTCTGCTCCAAGAAATCTGGGAAAAGCGGAATTCAGGGAAAAGCTTGTTTGGATTTTTCCCGCTTTTTCTCTTTTTCTGGCGGATGAGATTCCGGAACCATCCCGAGGCTCTTCCCTCTTGGAATTTTTTCCTGATTTTTTTTTTTGTTTGTTTGTTTGGGTTTTTTTTGGGAATCGCTTCCAGCTGGGATCACACACCCGGAGCTACCTCAGAGCCGCAGGGACCTTCCCGCCGGAGGAGGAATTTTGGGATTGTTCCGAGGAGGAGCCGTGGGGAAGGCTCTGGAACATTCCAGAAGGGCGGCGGGGTGGGAGAATTCCCCAGAATCCCCCGGAAAAGCCTCCAGCACCTGCTGGATCCCGGCTCTTCATCCTCGGGCCGGAATTCCCGGGTTTTTTTTTTTGTGGGAGAGGAATTCCCAGGAGCCAAAATCGTGGAATGAGATGGGGAAAGAAAAAAAAAATAATCACGGGATGAGCCGGGCTGGGATGTTCTGCTGGGTTTTGGGAATGCTCTGATGGATCCAAGGGGCTTTGGGAAGTTCTCCTGGAGCACGAGGATTTTGGGGTGCTCCAGCAGAACGTGGGGAGGATTTCTGGGATGGATTCTTGGATCCTGGATCCCAGCATTGGGAGGGCTTTGGATCCCAGGAGTGGAATGAATTTCTGGGTCCTGGGAGTGGGGTGGTTTTGGGATCCTGGGAATGGGATGAATTTTTGGGATCCCAGCATTGGGATGGCTTTGGGTCCCAGGAGTGGAATGAATTTTTGGGATCCCAGCATTGGGATGGTTTTTGGGATCCTGGGAATGGGATGATTTTTGGGGCAGGGCATTTTCAGGGTGGGAAGAGCTGATCCCAAGCAGGGAACGCCTCCTCTCCCACGGCTGATCCCGGGAAATCCACAGGAACCAGGGCGGGAATTCAGCCTCAGGAATCTGCGATCGGATCCCTTCAGTTCCTCAGCCATCAGGCCTCACTCGGATCCAGAATTCCATGGAATTGCAGGAGGAAACTCAGCCTTAACCCATGACCCCTCTAGTCCAGATTTGGGATCAGGGAAATTCCAGGAAATGGGAGGGGAGCGGGAGATGATCCCGAGAGTCTGGAACGCGCAGCGCCCGCAGAGCTGGGAATGATCCCGGGAATGATCCCAGGGACGATTCCAGGAACGATCCCAGGAACAATCCTGGGAATGATTTCAGGAGTGATCTCAGGGATAATCTTGGGAATGATCCCAGGAATGATCTTGAGAACAATCCCAGGATCAATCCTGAAAATGATCCCGGAAATGATCCAGGAACAATCCCGGGAACAATCCCAGGAATGATCCTGGGAATGATCCCGAAAATGATCCTGGGAATGATCCCAGGGATGATCCTGAAAAGGATCCCAGGAATGATCCAGGAACAATCCCAGAACAATCCCGGGAACAATCCCAGGAATGATCCTGAGAATGATCCTGGGAACGATCCCAAAATTGATCCTGGAAATGATCCCAGGAACGGTCTCGGGAACAATCCCAGGAATGATCCCGAAAATGATCCCGGGAACAATCCCAGGGATGATCCCGAAAATGATCCTGGGAACGATCCCAGGGATGATCCCGAAAATGATCCCGGGAACAATCCCAGGGATGATCCTGTAAAGGATCCCAGGAATGATCCAGGAACGACCCTGAAACGATCCTGGGGATGATCCCAGGGATGATCCTGAAAATGATCCCAGGAACGATCCTGGAACAACCCCAGAAATGATCCAGGAGTGATCCCAGGAATGATCCAGGAACAATCCTGGGGACGATCCCGGAAATTATCCAGGAACAATCCTGGGAATGACGCCAGGGATGATCCCGGGAATGATGCCAGTAATGATTCCAGGAACGATCCCAAACAACCCCAGGAATGATCTCAGGAATGATCTTGAGAATGATCCCGGGAACGATCCAGGAGCAATGCCGGGAACAATCCAGGAATGATCCTGAAAATGATCCCAGGAACAATCCCGGGAATGATCCAGGAATGGTCCCGAACATGATCCCAGGAATTATATTAGGAACGATCCAAGGAACGATCTTGAGAATGAACCCAGGAATGATCCTGGAACAACCCTGGGAATGATCCAAGGAATGATCTTGAGAACAATCCCAGGAACGATCCAGGAACGATCCCAGGAACAATCCTGGAACAACCTCGAGAATGATCCCAGGAACGATCCCAGGAACGATCTCAGGGATGATCCAAGGAATGATCTTGAGAACAATCCCAGGAACAATCCTGGAACAACGCCGAGAAGGATCCCAGGAACGATCCCCGGAATGATCCAGGAATGATCCAAGGAATGATCTTGAGAACAATCCCAGGAACGATCCAGGAATGATCCAAGGATTGATCTTGAGAATGAACCCAGGAACGATCTTGAGAACAATCCCAGGAACGATCCAGGAATGATCCAAGGATTGATCTTGAGAACAATCCCAGGAACAATCCTGGAACAACCCCGAGAATGATCCCAGGAACAATCTCAGGAATGATCCAAGGAATGATCCAAGGAATGATCTTGAGAACAATCCCAGGAACGATCCCGAAAATGATCCCAGGAATGACCTTGGCAACAATCCCAGGAACGATCCCAAACAACCCCAGGAATGATCCCAGAAACGATCCTGGAACAAACCCAGGAATGATCCCGGGAACGATCCCAAAAAATGATCCCGGGAATAATCCCAGGAACGATCCAGGAACAATCCCGAAAATTATCCCAGGAATAATCCCAGGAACGATCCCAGGAAGGACCTGGGGATGATCCCAAGAGCGATCCCAGGAATCCTCATCCCCACCCAATCCCGATTTTTGATCTACCTCTTAGCCATAGGTGACTCTAGGTAGGGGCGACTCCCCCGGGCGTAGTTTTAGGGAGGAAAGGAAAATTAAATTAAAAAAAAAAACAAAAAACAAAAAAACATTTTAAAAGTAAAAAAAAAATTTAAAAAAAGTAAAAAAAAAAAAAAAAAAAAAAAAAAAGAAAAAATTTACACTTTTTCCAAAGAAAACGTTCTTTACAAAAATATAGGATTAAAAAAAAATAAGATTAAAAAAAAAAATAGGATTTATGGGATTGCTTTCCATTGAGGAAAGTGATTTTTGAGTCCTTGCAAGCTCCAGACCTCACCAGCCCCAGATTCGGGCTGTGACTGATTTTATTTTTATTTTTATTTTTATTTTTATTTTTATTTTTATTTTTAATACTCAATTTTCCTTTTTTTTTTTTTTTTTTTTTTTTTTTTTTTTTTTTGTTTCCTTGGATTTTTCCTCCTTCCCTCTCACCCCTCCGGCCTCCCCGCAGGGCTGGGGGAATCCACATTTAAAATTTGGGGTTTTTTTCTATTTTTCCAACGGTTTGGGGTTTTTTTTGGGGGGTGATGGCAGCGGGGGGGAGCGGGGATGGAGCTGAATTTTGGGAGCATCCAAAGGCGCTGCTTTTCCCAGGAAATTTCAGGCTCTTTAGGTAAAAATCGTGATTTCTGGGATGTTGTTTTGCCTCTTTTTTGAGTTGTTTTCACCTTTTTTTGCCCCTCTAACCTCTCCTGATCCACGTCCTTCCCTTGTCCTGGGATTTGGGATGGATGTGGGCTCTGCTCTTTTTCCAGGGAGGAGGGTTTTCCTTATTTTATTAATTTTTTTTTGGGCCATAAATCGCTTTATTTCCACTGTTTCGCTGTGAAAAATAAAAGAGCAAAAACAGAGAAAGAAGCAAAAAAAAAATTTCCAAGTGTTTGTGTGGATTTGTGGGATTGGGGAGGGGGAAAAGGGGAAAATTGAGGAATTAGGGAAAAAATGAGGAGGGAAGAAAAAATAAAGGGGGAATTTGAAATTAAAAGGGAGAAAATAGAGGAAAAAACGGAGGGAGAATAGGAAAAGAAATGGGAAAAGGGGAAAATTAAAGGGGAAATGGGGAAGAAGAAAAATAAAGGGAAGAGGGAAAAATGGGATGAAGAAAAATAAAAGGAGAAATTGCAAAAAAGAAATGGAGGGGAAAATAAAGAAAAAATAGAGGGGAAAGAGAACTAATGGAGGTGATAAAGGGAAAAGGGACAAATAAAAGGGGAAAATCAGGGAATAGAGGGGGAAATGGAAGAGAAATAAAGGAAAATAGAGGAGAAAACTGAAAAATGGAAAAAAAGAAGGGAAAAAAAAAGGGGAATCAAGAAGAAAAGGGGGAATAGAAGATAAATAGGGAAATAAATAAGAACTAGAGGAGGAAAAGGAATATAAAGAGGAAAATGGAGGGGAAACAGAGAAATTAAGGGGAACACGGAGCAGTGGAAAAATAAATGGGGAAAAGTTAAAAGAGAAAATTAAATAAATAAAGGGAAATGGAGAGGGGAAAAGAAATAAAGGGAAATAGAAGGAAAATAAGGAGATAAGGGGAAAGTGAGTGGGAAAAGGAGAAATAAAAGGGTAACAGAGAAAGGCAGAATAGAGGAAAAACATATTAATAAGTGGAAAATAAATAAAGTGGGAAATAGAGAAAAATGAGAAAGAAAGAGGGAGAAATAAGGAGAAAACCGCAGAGGAATAAAGGCAGAAATAAATTTAAAATCCAAAAATAAGTTGAAAAACACAAAAGTAAAGGTGGAAGTCAGAGCGGCGGGGCTGGGGCTGGCCCAGCGGGTGGAAGGGCGGCGGTGCCGGGGTTCCAGGCGGTTCTGAGGGCCGGGAGTGTTTGGGAATTCCCGAATTCCCGAATTCCCGAATTCCCGGAATTCCAGGGCAGCGCCTCCGGGACTACTTCCCGCGGGCGGAGGGATAGGGAGGGCGCGCGCCGCCTCTCGCTACACCCAGCGGTCCCATGGTGTAATGGTTAGCACTCTGGACTTTGAATCCAGCGATCCGAGTTCAAATCTCGGTGGGACCTCGTGTTTCTTTTTGCCTGCCGCCGCCGCCCCGGGGCCGAGGAGGGGACAGGAAAGGACCGAATGAGGGTGAGAGGTTGCGGAGGTCGCACCGAGAGCGCCGGGGCCGCACCGGAGCTCGCCGCGCTCCATTTTGTGCGTGGGCTCCCGCGCTTCACGGCGCAGGCGCGGGAGAAAGGCGGCTGATGGCAGCCGGAGGGCACTCTCCGTTTTCCACCGCTGATTCGGTGAGCAGGACGTCACTCTGGCAATCCTGTATTTCTATTGGCTGGCTCCGCTCTTAGCCCCGCCTTCTACCGGCGAGGCCGGGAGCCCTCCGGGGAGACTCGCAGTCTCTGTTTTCCAACGCTGATTGGCTGTTCGGTCTGTCACTCTCATAAACTCCTATTTTTACTGGCTGAGAGCGCTCTTTGCACCGCCTCCTTCTTCCGCAATCCGTATATCCCGAGGGGGTTTTGTGCTCTCCGTTTTCCATCGCTGATTGGTTATATCTGCTGTCACTCTCCCAATATTCCATTTTTATTGGCTGTAACCTTCCTTTGTAGCCCCCTCCCACTTCACCAATCCCCCAGGAGCGGGTTCACGCCCTCCGTTCTCCACCGCTGATTGGCTGAGTGGATGTCACTCTGCCAATCCCGCGTTGCTATTGGCTGAGAGCGCAGTTCGGCCCGCCCCCCCCCTCCGCCTCCCGGCGCCCTCATGGCGGAGCCCTCATGGCGCGTTCGAGCCCTCACGGCGCTGCCCTGAGGCGCTGTGGGGCCGGCATCGTCCCGAATCCCCTCAGAGGCGGCTTAGCCGGCTCTGACGCACGTTCCCAGCCCTTTAACATCGATGAACGGGTCAATCCCCTCCGGCCGCGGCCCGGTTATCGCCCCGGATTAGGGGCAGCTCAGGCCCCGGAGGAGCCGATTGCCTCAAGGCCAAGAATATACTATTATTTTTATTTTTTTAACCTAAATAGCCTGGATTTGTCATGGAGCTGTGGCCAGGAGAAGAAGCAGCACCTTTGGGTTGCTTCTTAATCTCCAAATTAATTATGGAGCGCCTCACATTCAGCTCCATCACCCCCCAAAAAAACCCCACCAACCAACTCCATCAAAAAATAGGATCCTACCCAAAAAAATCCTAATAAGATTCTATCCAAAAAAATCCCAGCAGAACCATCAAAAACCCCACCAAAAAAGCAGGATTCAGCCCCACTGAGCACGTGTGTTTTAAAGGCAAAAATAAAAGAGTATTGGAGCATTAAAAGAATAATGTCAGTCACAAGCCGGCTCTTGGGACTGTGAGGTCTGCAATAAAATAAAATAAAATAAAACATTATAAAATCCACTTTAGAGTGAAAATAAAGCCCATCGATTCTATTTTTTGGAGAGTATTTCCTGCAAGAAGCAGAGGCCGTGGTGGTGCTGGCGGGTTTATTGAGCGTCTGGGAGAAAGAACAAAACCACCTCGATTTTTGGGCTGTTTTGGGTTTTTTGGGGAGTTTTGGGGTTTTTTGGGGCCAGGGAGTGCAGGGAGGGGGTTCTGGCTGCAGGGGGGCCTCCTTGCTTGAGGAAAATCCACATTTTTCCGTCTTCTCCTCCCGTTTTTAGGGCGTCTGGAGCGCCTTTGCCCCTTGGTGAGGCTGAGCAGGGATCCGGGGGCAGGAAAATGCTCCAGGTGGGATCCAGAGAGATTTCCTTGGGATTTAGGGGTAGAAAAATGCTCCAGGTGGGATCCAGAGGGATTTCCTTGGGATTTAACCAGGCTGGGAGGAGAGGAGGAGTGGGACAGGGCTGGAGACATCACCCCGAGGGACTCCAAAATTCAAATTATTGCTGCCTCCCTTTTGGGGTCGGTGGCATTGGGGCAGCTTTGGGAGACTTTTCCCCGAGATTAAACAGAAACAAATCCTGGATTGGATTTTTAAAAGAGCAAAACGGCTCCGAACAGCCAAACCCACCCCGCTGAACTCAGGAGCTGGCTGTGCCTCGGGGTTTTCCTGTCAAGCAGGGATTAAATTTACCCCAAAAAACCCCAAAAGGGAGCAGCAGGAGCGCTCGGGGGTGGCTCCGGGTGACACCGAGCCGATTTTCCAGAGGTTTTCCACAGGGGCAGAGACCTGGAGGAGGTGCTGGTGCCATCTCCATCCTCCCCAGCCCATCCCAGCCGGAATTCCTATGGGAGGGAGCTCCGGGATTTTGGGATAAAGGACAAATCCGGGCTCGGGGCTCTCTCTCTCCCCCCATCCCCCGCTCGCTCAGGCTGCTGAAAATGCAGAAGTTTCGCTTTTTTTTGCTCGTGGGAACCCAAAGCTCAGCCGCGGCGCCCCGGCGGCAGCGGGGGTGGGGTTTGGGTGGTTTTTTTGGTTTTTTTTCCTTGTTAAATTTCTCGTTTTTGTCCCGTTTCTTGGCGGTGGGGTCGGTTCGGTGCTGCCCGAGGTCAGACTAGGGGGAAGCGGGAGGAACCGGCGGTGCCGTCAGCTGATGGTGCAGCCGCCCTTCTCCTTGAAGGGGTTCTTGTCCTCGGGCACGCCCTTGAGCAGCGGGTCCTCGCCCGCCATGGACTCGATGTACTCCTTGATCTCCTTGCCCGTCTTGGACACCTGCCCGGGGCACACAATGACAGTGCGGGGGCAACGGAACCGGGATCCGAACCGGGGGGATCCGACCCGGGGATCCGAACAGGGGAGCTGGACCGGGGGATGCACACCGGGGAGCTGAACCGGGGATCTGAACCAGAGATCTGAACTGGAGATCTGAACCGGGCATCTGAACTGGGGATCTGAACCTGGGATCTGGACTGGGGGATCTGAACCGGGGGGATCCGACCCGGGGATACGAACAGGGGAGCTGGACCGGGGGGTCTGAACTGGGGATCCAAACCCGGGGATCTGAACTGGGGATCCAACCCAGGGGATGCACACCGGGGATCTGCACCAGGGATCTGAACTGGGGGATCCGAACCGGGGATCTGAACAGGGGATCCGAACAGGGGAGCTGGACCGGGGGATGCACACCGGGGAGCTGAACCGGGATCCGAACCGGGGGGATCCGACCCGGGGATCCGAACAGGGGATCCGAACAGGGGAGCTGGACCGGGAGATGCACACCAGGGATCTGAATTGGGGATCCGAACCGGGGATCTGCACTGCGGATCTGAACTGGGGGGTCTGAACTGGAGATCCGAACTGGGGATCCAAACCCGGGGATCTGCACTGGGGATCTGAACCAGGGATCTGAACCGGGGATCCGAACCAAGGATCTGAACCGGGGATCTGCACTGGGGATCTCAACTGGGGGATCTGAACTGGGGGATCTGAACCAAGGATCCGAACCGGGGATCTGAACTGGGGGATCCAACCCTGGGGATCCAAACCGGGGATCTGGACTGGGGATCTGAACTGGGAGATCCAACCCTGGGGATCTAAACCAGGGATCTGCACCGGGTGCTCTGCACCTGGGATCTAAACGGGGGATCCAACCCTGGAGATTTGAATTGGGGAAACAGAACCAGGGATCTGAACCGGGAGATCCAACCCCGGGGATCTGAACTGGGGATCTGAACTGGGAGATCCAAACTGGGTATCTAACCCTGGGGATCCAACCCCGGGGGATCCACACTGGGGGATGCCCAGCGAGGATCCAACCCTGGGGATCTGCCCTGGGGGATCCAGCCGGGGGGATGCACACCAGGGGATCTGCACTGGGGCCAGCCTGGGGCTGGGGCGGGGGAGCAGGACATGGACCTGGGATGGGGCACCCCTAAACCACCCCTGGGGTGTCCCAGAAACCCCAAAACCACCCCTGGGGTGTGCCAGAAACCCCAAAACCACCCCTGGGGTGTGCCAGAGCATCCCAAAACCACCCCTGGGGTGTCCCAGAGCATCCCAAATAAGCCCCGGAGTGTCTCAGGTTATCCCAGGGCTTTAGGGGCAGTGTGTGAGTGCTCCTGCCTGGCTTTAGGGGCAGCATCGGTGTTTTAGGGCCAGCGTGGGTGGATTTCAGTGCCTGGGGTTCTCTCCCTCCCCCAGGGACGGCCGTCCTGCCCTGGACTCACCATCTGCCTCTCGTTCTTCACCTCCTTCTTCAGCTGGTCCAGCTCCATCTTGAGCAGCTCCTTCTCGGTCATGTCCTGGGCCATGGTGCCCTGGAACTGGGGCACAGCCGGTTATTGGGGTTATTGCTGAGGGGGGTTGTGCCCTCCCAGTGTCCCTGAGCAGTGCCTGGCACACTTCCCAACCTTCCCGAGGAATTAAACACATTGCAGCTTTCCTTTCCTCCCGCTTTTTACAGCACGGTTCCTTCACTGTTTCCACTCCCCTGGAAGTTTTGGGATCGTGGAATTTGGGAAAACCCAACTCTTCTTCCCAAAAAACAACCCCCATGGGACCCATGCCCCGTGCTCCTCTCCATCCCTGGGGTCACCACCAGCCCCGGGAGCCCCCAAACCCAGGAGGGGGCAATTCCTGGTGCCCAAATGGGCCTGGAGGGGCAGAGGAACTCACCTGGGGGCTGGGGGCCGCTCAGAGCCCCATGGAGGGACGGGACGGGAGGGGACAGGAGGGGACAGACAGACAGGACAGACAGGGGAGCACAGGAGCCGCTGCTCTGCCCTTCTGGGTACCGGCAGCAGATGTCTTTGCCGCTAAGCTGATAATGGACTCAGCGGCCTAAGCCGGTCAGGTGTTGGGAATTAGCCCCAAAGCCCGGCCCAGCCCACAAAGCCCGGCCTGATCATCGGGCCGGGGGGGCAGCGGGGCCGGGGGGTCCGGCCGGGACAGACGGGGAGACCCCGGGAGTGCCCGGGGAGTGGCCGAGCCCTGCCCGAGAGGCGGGAGTGAGCACGGGAGTGAGCACGGGAGTGACCACGGGGTGATCCCTGGGAGTGACCACGGGAGTGACCCCGGGAGTGACCACGGGAGTGACCCTGAGAGTGACCATGGGAGTGACCACGGGAGTGACACCGGGAGTGACCCTGGGAGTGACCCTGGGAGTGACCATGGGAGTGACCATGGGAGTGATCACGGGGTGATCCCTGGGAGTGACCCCAGGAGTGACCACTGGGAGTGACCACGGGAGTGACCGTGGGAGTGACCACTGAGACTGACCACGGGAGTGACCACGGGAGTGACCCTGGGAGTGACCACGGGAGTGACTGTGGGAGTGATCACGGGGTGATCCCTGGGAATGATCACTGAGAGTGACCCTGGGAGTGAACTCGGGAGTGACCACTGGGAGTGATCACGGGAGTGACCCTTGGAATGACCCCGGGAGTGACCCCTAGGAACGATCCCAGGAGTGACCCTGGGAGTGACACCGGGAGTGACCACTGAGAGTGACCCTGGGAATGACCCTTGGAATGACCCCAGGAATGACCCCAGGAATGACCCCAGGACTGACCCCGGAATGACCCCAGGAATGACCCCAGGACTGACCCCGGGAATGACCCCAGGACTGACCCCAGGAATGACCCCGGAATGACCCCAGGAATGACCCCAGGACTGACCCCGGGACTGACCCCAGGGCTGACCCCGGGACTGACCCCAGGAATGACCCCGGGAATGACCCCAGGACTGACCCCAGGGCTGACCCCAGGAATGACCCCGGGAATGACCCCGGGAATGACCCCAGGGCTGACCCCGGGAATGACCCCGGGAATGACCCCGGGAATGACCCCAGGGCTGACCCCAGGAGTGACCCCAGGGCTGACCCCAGGAATGACCCCGGGAATGACCCCAGGAGTGACCCCAGGGCTGACCCCAGGACTGACCCCGGGAATGACCCCAGGGCTGACCCCAGGAGTGACCCCAGGGCTGACCCCAGGAATGACCCCGGGAATGACCCCGGGAATGACCCCAGGACTGACCCCGGGAATGACCCCGGGAATGACCCCGGGAATGACCCCGGGAATGACCCCAGGAATGACCCCAGGGCTGACCCCAGGGCTGACCCCAGGGCTGACCCCAGGAGTGACCCCAGGAATGACCCCGGGAATGACCCCGGCATTAACCCCGCACTGACCCCGGGGGTCCCGGCGGTTCCCCCCGGTTTGTTCGGGGGTCGGGCCGGGAGCCGCCGGTGCCGCTCGGAGCGGGATCGCAGGAAATCCATCACTTCCCCGGGATGGGCTCAGGAAGGGCCGGGCCGGGGCTGGGCCGGAGCCCGGGAGGCGCCGGGGCAGCACCTGGGGCGGGGCGGGAGCGGAGCCGGGGCCGCCGGGGCTTCCCGAGCGCCGATTTCCTGCGGGGATGGGAACGCGCCGGGCCAAGGACGCGCTGTGCCCTGACAGGGGCTCACCGGGGCTCACCGGGGCTCACTGGGGCTCACCGGGGCTCCCCGGGGCTCCCCGGGGCTCACCGGGGCTCACCGGGGCTCACGGGGGCTCACCGGGCACCGCGGGGCTCACCGGAGCTCACTGGGGCTCACAGGGGCTCACCGGGGCTCACTGGGGCTCACCGGGGCTCACCGGGGCTCACCGGGCTCACCGGGGCTCACAGGGGCTCACCGGGGCTCACCGGGGCTCACCGGGCACTGCGGGGCTCACCGGGGCTCACCGGGGCTCACCGGGCACCACGGGGCTCACCGGGGCTCACCGGTGGCACAGATGGGGTCAGGGTGATTGTAGGGTCGGGGTCCTTCTGGGGTCTGGATCCTTTGGGGTCGGGATCCTTTCAGGCTCTGGATCCTTTTGGGGTCAGGGTCCCTTTGGGGTCAGGATCCTTTTAGGGTCAGGATCCTTCTTGGGTCTGGATCCTTTTGAGATCTACATCCTTCTGGGGTCTGGATGCTTCTAGGGTCGGGATCCTTTCAGGGTCAGGATCCTTCTAGGGTCGGGATCCTTTTGGGATCTACATCCTTTTGGGCTCTGGATGCCTCTGGGGTCTGCATCCTTGTGGAATCGGGATCCTTCTGGGGTCGGGATCCTTCTGGGGTCGGGATCATTTTTGGGTCTGCATCGTCCTGGGATCTGCATCCTTCTGGAGTCTGGATCCTTTCAGAGTCTGGATCCTTTGGGGTCAGGGTCCCTTTGGGGTCGGGATCCTTTAGGGCTCCGTATCCTTTTGGGTCCAGGATCCCCGTGGGCTCCCTCCCGGCGCTCCCTCCCGGTTCCCGTGCCTCCCACCCTTCCCATCCTCGCCGCCGCCCTCCCGCGCTGTCCCGGGCAGGGCGGGGTGTCCCGGGGGGGAACGGGGACACGGCGGCGCCCGCGGGCCCTGCGTCAGCACCGGCAGCGCCTTCAAATCGCGCCCGGGAGGAAGTGGGGCCGGGCCGGGGCCGGGGCCGGGCTGGGACGGGACCGGGGCGATGTCGGAGCTGGAGCGGCTGCGGCTGAGCGAGATCCCCGCGGGCCGGGAGCGGCTGCGGGAGCAGCACGGGAACCTGCTCAGGGTGGCCGAGTACTGCCACAGCAACTACCTGCAGGTGAGGGCCGGGCCGTGCTGAGCCGGGCCGTGCTGAGCTGAGCCGTGCCGGGCCGGGCCGGGGGCGATGCTGGAGCGGGCCCGGCTGCCCCGAGCATCCCCTGGCCCCGGTCCCGCCGCTCTCCGCTGGGTGCCCCGGCTGCTCCTGTGCCCCCCCCCGGCAGCGCCCGGCGGCTTTGGGGTGCAGGGGGGTTCTCTGGGGGGTTGGTGAGGCTGGAGAAGCCCTGGGAGGGGGCTGGGGACGGGTGGGGGGCACAGGGGCTGGGAGGGGGCACCTGGCGGGGCCTGTGCGTGTGCGTGAAGCTGTGCTGGTGTGCTCATCCTCATCCTCACCCCATCCCCATCCTCATCCTCATCCTTCCCATCCTCATCCCCATCCCCATTCCCCTTGTCCTCCTCATCCTCCTCATCCTCATCCTCCTTCTCCTCGTCCTCCTTGTCCTCCTCATCCTCCTCATCCCCATCCTCCTTGCCCTCCTTCTCCTCCTCCTCCTCCCCATGCCCGTCCCCGTCCCCATCCCCATCCCCATCCTCCTTGTCCTCCTTCTCCTCCTCACCCTGCCTGTCTCACCGAGGACCGGAACAGGATTTTAGGAGATGGAATCAGGAGGAAAATGCCCATTTCGTCCCTCCCAGCCGGGCAGGGCTCCCCGTGTGCCCACCGGGCCGGGCCGTGGCTCCTGCCGGCCCCGAGGCGGCGGGGCAGAACCGAGGGGAAATGAGCGGGGCTATTTCGGGAGCTGAGCCCCGGCACGGCTGAGAGCAAACCCCGGCACGGTTCAGAGCCCCGGCATGGCTCAGCACGGCTCAGCACGGCCCAGAGCCCCGGCACCGCCGCTGCCACCCCGGCCGTGCCACACGCGGCCTCTCTCTCTGGCTGTCCCCTCCCCAGGGCTGGCCCGAGGCTCAGCCGGGCCCTCGGTGACCCCCGGAGCCCCCGGGCCCTCATTCCCGGTGGAACCCCGGTGAAATCCCGGGAAATCCCGGGCCCTCATTCCCGGTGCAATTCCGGGCCTCATTCCCGGTGGGACTCCGGGTCCTCATTCCCGGTGCGATCCCGGGCCTCATTCCTGACAGGAATCCCGGGCCTCATTCCCGGTGCAATCCCGGGCCCTCATTCCCGGTGGGACCCCGGGCAATCCCCGCATCCCCCGCCGCCGGGCCCGGGGGAAGTTGAGGCATTTGGAAAGCAGAAGGAAACCCCTCGGGCTTCGGCGGGGAGCGCTCGTCCCACGGCCCCGGGCTGTGTCCCCACTCGGGGTTCGTCCCACGGCCCCGGGCTGTGTCCCCACTCGGGGTTCGGCGGTGATTCCCCGTCCCACGGCCCCGGGCCGTGTCCCCACTCGGGGTTCGTCCCACGGCCCCGGGCCGTGTCCCCGCAGGCCGGCGACAAGCGGCGGGCGCTGCAGGAGACGATGGCGCTGAGCACGCAGTCCCTGGCCAGCGTCACCTACCAGGTGGGCAGCCTGGCCCGCGCCTTCCTGCGCCTCATGGACCTGCAGGCGGCCCAGCTGCGGCGGCTGGAGGCCGATGTCGCCTGCGTGGCACAGGTGGGAGCGAGGGCACCGGGCAGGGCTGGGCGCGGGGGCTGCGGGCGGCTCCGAGGGGCTGCAGAGCCCCTGAGCGCTGGGAATGCGGGGCCAGCCCCGGAAACGGCCCCGGGGCTTTCCCCGTCACACCCGCCCGGCCCAAAGTGTCCCCAAATCTCCCGGTGGCCGCCCTGAGCTTGGGGACGCTGCTGAGGGGTCCCAATGGGCACCCAGGGCTTGGGGACGCTGCTGAGGGGTCCTGTGGGCTCCTGGAGTTTGGGGACAGAGAGCCTGGGGACGCTGCTGCGGGATCCCAATGGGCACCCAGGGCTTGGGGACACTGCTGAGGGCCCTGTGGCCACCTAAAACTTGGGGACAGAGAGCCTGGGGACGCTGCTGCGGGACCCCAATGGGCACCCAGGGCTTGGGGACGCTGCTGCAGGATCCCAATGGGCACCCAGGGCTTGGGGACACTGCTGAGGGCCCCGTGGCCACCTAAAACTTGGGGACACTGCTGAGGGGTCCCAATGGGCACCCAGGGCTTGGGGACACTGCTGCAGGGCCCTGTGGCCACCTAAAACTTGGGGACAGAGAGCCTGGGGACGCTGCTGCAGGATCCCAATGGGCACCCAGGGCTTGGGGACGCTGCTGAGGGGTCCTGTGGCCACCTAAAACCTGGGGACACTGCTGAGGGGTCCTGTGGGCACCCAGGGCTTGGTGACACTGCTGAGGGGTCCCAATAGGCACCCAGGGCTTGGGGACACTGCTGAGGGGTCCCAATAGGCACCCAGGGCTTGGGGACACTGCTGCGGGGCCCTGTGGCCACCTAAAACTTGGGGACGCTGCTTGGGGACGCTGCTGAGGGGTCCTGTGGGCACCCAGGGCTTGGGGACACTGCTGAGGGCCCTGTGGCCACCTAAAACTTGGGGATGCTGCTGAGGGATCCCAATGGGCACCCAGGGCTTGGGGACGCTGCTGCGGGGCCCTGTGGCCACCTAGAACCTGGGGACACTGCTTGGGGATGCTGCTGAGGGGTCCTGTGGGCGCTCTGAGCTTGGGGACACTGCTGCAGGGCCCTGTGGCCACCTAAAACTTGGGGACACTGCTTGGGGACACTGCTGCAGGATCCCAATGGGCACCCAGGGCTTGGGGACACTGCTGAGGGGTCCTGTGGCCACCTAAAACTTGGGGACGCTGCTTGGGGACGCTGCTGAGGGGTCCTGTGGCCACCTAAAACTTGGGGACACTGCTTGGGGACGCTGCTGAGGGGTCCTGTGGCCACCTAGAACTTGGGGACGCTGCTGAGGGGTCCTGTGGGCGCTCTGAGCTTGGGGACGCTGCCGAGGGCCCCGTGGCACCCGGGGGCGGGGGGCGAGCCCGGGCTGGCACTCTGGGGACGGCGTCGCCTCGGCAGAGCGTGGACATCCACAAGGAGAAGGTGTCGCGGCGCGAGATCGGCGCCCTGACCGTCGCCAGGAGGTGCCTGAGCTTCCAGAAGGTTCTGCCGCCCCCGGAGCCCCCCGTGCCGGAGCCCTACTACCGGAGACCCCTCAACTTCAGCGTGCTGGACGCCGTGGGCCACGGGGTCAAGGTGGGGGCCCTTGGGTGGCGTTCGTCGGTCCCTGGTGTCCCCAGTGTCCCCAAGTGTCCCCTGAGGGGGGGCACGGGTGGCTCTGACCCCTCCTCCATGCAGAAATGGGGTCTGTCCGTGCCCGCTCAGCTTTGGGGGCCTGGCACCCCACAGAGGCTTCGCCAGCTCTGCAAACCCCACAGGAGGGGTTTGGGAACCCCATGGACCCTCCCCACTGCAGAAATCCCCCACAGGAGGGGTTTGGGAGCCCCATGGACCCTCCCCATTGCAGAAATCCCCACAGGAGGGGTTTGGGAGCCCCATGGACCCTCCCCACTGCAGAAACCCCCACAGGAGGGGTTTGTGAGCCCCAGAGCCCCACGGAGCCTTTTCCAGCTCTGGAAACCCCACAGGAGGGGTTTGGGTGCTTTAGAGCCCCGTGGAGCCTTTGCCAGCTCTGAAAGGCGCCCACAAAAGGGTTCTGGAGGCCTCTGCGCCCCACGGATCCTCCCCCACACCGGAAACCCCGCGGAGGCCTCGGGGCGGGCGCTGCCGCGGTTCCCACGGTGCCGCTGCCGCCTCGGGGCCGCCCCGGTGCCTCCTGCGGGCCCCGGTGCCTCTTGCTGGGGCAGGGATGGCACCCACATGTGTCCGTGTGTCCCTGTGTCCGTCTGTACCCGTGTCCCCGTGTGTCCCCGTGTCCGTGTGTCCCTGTGTCCGTCTGTCCCTGTGTCCATGTGTCCCCATGTCCCCGTCTGTCCCCGTGTACGTGTGTCCCCGTGTTCATGTGTCCCTGTGCCCGTCTGTCCCCGTGTCCGTGTGTCCCCGTGTCCACGTGTCCCCATGTCCCCGTGTTCATGTGTCCCTGTGCCCGTCTGTCCCCGTGTCCATGTGTCCCCGTGTCTGTGTGTCCCCGTGCCCGTGTGTCCCCGTGTCCGTGTGTCCCCGTGTCCCGTGCCGCAGGACACCAGCACGCAGCTGTCCCGCACCGGCACCCTGGCTCGCAAAAGCACCAAATCCTCCTCGGCCCAGGCTGCGGGGACACTGGGGTGAGGCTGGGACTGCTGGGTCACCAGGGGGTGCTGGCATGTGGTGTGGATCCCATCCCATCCACCCTATCCCATCCCATCCCATTCCATCCATCCTGTCCCGTCCCATCCCGTCCCATCCCATCCCATCCCATCCCATCCCATCCCATCCCATCCCATCCCATCCCATCCCATCCCATCCATCCCATCCCATCCATCCCATCCCATCCCATCCCATTGATCCCATCCATCCCGTCCCATCCATCCCATCCCATCCCATCCCATCCCATCCCATCCCATCCCATCCCATCCCATCCCATCCCATCCCATCCCATCCCATCCATCCCATCCCATCCATCCCATCCCATCCCATCCCATTGATCCCATCCATCCCGTCCCATCCATCCCATCCCATCCCATCCCATCCCATCCCATCCCATCCCATCCCATCCCATCCCATCCCATCCCATTGATCCCATTGCATCAATCTCATGATCCCATTGGTCCCACTGACCCCATCCCACTGATCCTATCGATCCCATCCCATCAACCCCATTGATCCCACTGATCCCATTGATCCCACTGATCCCATTGATCCCATCCCATCAATCCCATTGATCCCATCCCACTGATCCTATTGATCCCATCCCATCAATCCCATTGATCCCACTCATCCCACTGATCCCACTGATCCCATTGATCCCAACCCACTGACCCCAGTGATCCCCTCAGGAGGAGCAGCCGTGTCCCCGAGCCGGTGCAGCCGCCCGTGGTTCCCGCGGGGAAGCTCCCGAGCGGCTCCTGCGGCTCCTCCCCGCTGCCCCCCAGGTACCGGGGCGGCTCCCGTGCTCGGGGTTTGGGGGAAAACATGGGGGTTTTGGGGAAAAACGGGGTTTGGGGGGAAAAACGGGGGTTTGGGGGAAAACAGTGGTTTGGGGGGAAAAACGGGAGTTTGGGGGATTTGCTGCCCTGACAGGGCAAGGATGTCCTTTAGGGAGAGGGGGAACAGTGGAAATGATGGAAAATAATGGGAAATTATGGGAAATAATGGGAAATAATGGGAAATTATGGGAAATTATGGGAAACTATGGGAAATTATGGGAAATAATGGGAAATTATGATGGGAAATTATGGGAATTATAGGAATGATGGGAGTGATGGGAAATGGGGCAGGGGATGGGGAAGGGTTTGCCCAGCTGCAGGTGCCACACGGCGCCACCTTGTCCTGGCACGGGTCAGTGCCTGTGCTCAGGGTGGGGACACAGGGACCCCCACCCTGACCCTGCTGCTTTTCCCCCCAGCTCCAGCGGGACCCCGGCAGCTCCTGGGGACGGAATTCCTGCCCCGCCACCACTGCCAGGGCCACCCCCGATGGCACCGTCCCCTCCTGGGCCACCCCCGATGGCACCGTCCCTTCCTGTGCCACCCCCGATGGCACCGTCCCCTCCTGTGCCACCCCCGATGGCACCGTCCCCTCCTGGGCCACCCCCGATGGCACCGTCCCTTCCTGTGCCACCCCCGATGGCACCGTCCCCTCCTGTGCCACCCCCGATGGCACCGTCCCCTCCAGGGCCACCCCCGATGGCACCGTCCCCACCAGGGCCACCCCCGATGGCACCGTCCCTTCCTGTGCCACCCCCGATGGCACCGTCCCCTCCAGGGCCACCCCCGATGGCACCGTCCCCTCTTGTGCCACCCTCAATGGCACCGTCCCTTCCTGTGCCACCCCCAATGGCACCGTCCCCTCTTGTGCCACCCCCAATGGCCCCGTGCCCTCTTGTGCCACCCTCAATGGCACTGTCCCTACCTGTGCCACCCCCGATGGCACCGTCCCCTCTTGTGCCACCCCCAATGGCACCGTCCCCTCCAGGGCCACCCCCGATGGCACCGTCCCCTCCTGTGCCACCTCCAATGGCACCGTGCCCTCCAGGGCCACCCCTGATGGCACCGTCCCCTCCAGGGCCACCCCCGATGGCACCGTCCCTTCCTGTGCCACCCCCGATGGCACCGTGCCCTCCAGGGCCACCCCCGATGGCACCGTCCCCTCCTGTGCCACCCCCGCCTGGCGCTGCCATCCCCGCTCCGCCGCCCCTCCCTGGGCACCTGCTGCCCCCGCCCCCAGGTGAGTGCCCGGTGCCCGGGGGGTGACGGGGGCACGGGGGGCAGCGTGTGCCCCGTCCCCGTCCCTCCCGAGCCCCTCACCCCTTCTGGGCTCTCGCAGCCCCCGATGACCTCGAGCTGCCACCGCCGCCCCCGGCCGAGCCTGACCCTGGGGACCCGGCCCTGCCACCGCCACCGGACCCGGAGGAGCCCCCGTGGGCCCCGCAGAGCCACCTGTAGGAAGGTACAGGGGGGCCTAAACCCCTGGGGAGGGGCACAGGGGGTCCCAAAACCCTTACAGAGGGTCCCAAACCCCTGGGGAGGGGCACAGGGGGTCCCAAATCCCTTACAGAGGGTCCCAAACCCCTGGGGAGGGGTACAGGGGGTCCCAAACCCCCAAAGAAGGGTACAGAGGGTCCCAAACCCCTGTAGAAAGACACAGAGGGTCCCAAACCCCCTGGGTCCCCCCTGGCCCAGCCCCTGCCATGCCCAGCGGTGCCACAGCCGCTCCTGTCCCCTGCAGTGGCTCCGTGTGTGCGTGTCCCCATCCCACAGCGGTGGCTCCATGTCCGTGTCCCCGTCCCCAGATGTGGCTCCATGTCAGTGTCCCCGTCCCACAGAGGTGGCCCCACTCCCCAACCCGCGGCAGGAGGACACCGAGGACACCGAGCTGGGAACGCGGCAGGGAGGGAGCTGATCCTGGGGGCAGCCCTGGATCCCTGTGCCGGATCCCAGCCTCCCATCCCAACCCTGGATCCCAGCCCTGGATCCCAGTCCTGCATCCCAACCCTGGATCCCAACTCTGGATCCCAATCCTGCATCCCAACCCTGGATCCCAGTCCTGGATGCCAACCCAGAACAGGACCCTGGGCACAGAGCAGAGCTCGCTGTCCCCGTGGGCTCCAGGGATGCTCCAGCCCCAAAACCCCACCCCAAAGCATCCCCTGTCCATCCTCTGCCCATCCCCAACCCCACCCTGCTGCTCCGGGGATGCTCCAGCCCCAAAATTCCACCCCAAAGCATCCCCTGTCCATCCTCTGCTCCTCCCCAACCCCACCTTGCTGCTCCAGCCCCAAAACCCCATCCCAGAGTGTCCCCTGTTCATCCCCTGCCCATCCCCTGTCCCACCCTGCCGCTCCAGGGATGCTCCAGCCCCAAAATTCCACCCCAGAGCATCCTCTGTCCATCCTCTGTCCATGCCCTGCCCACCCTGCTGCTCCAGCGCCATCCCCCAACCTCCAGGGCCCGAGGATCGGGATCCAGAGCAGGATCCAGAGCAGGAGCCCCCTCGGTGCAGCTCAGAGCTGTGTCCCAGCCAGGCTCGTGTCTGTCTGTCTGTCCGCAATACAGAGCTCTGTCCGTCTCGCACAGATTTGTGTCTTTAATTCCATGGCTTTGAGTTCCGCGCAGTCCGAGGGGGGAGGAACAAACTCGGGGCTGCTTTGGTCGATCCCTGCCGGGTCTGGGGGGGAGCCAGGGCCGCCCTCGGGGGCCGGTAAGGCTGTGGATAAACCCGGGATAAACCCGGGATAGATCCAGGAGGAGCCAACCCCTGGAGGTGGCCCTGAAGAGTGCAATTAGAAGGGGGGATTAATTAATTAATTAACACTGCGGTGGGAAGGAGGGGAGGGTTTGGCCTCTGGGGACCCGGTGCCAGAAGTGACCCCGGGGGGATTGGGGAACCTCGGGGGTGCCCAGGCCAGGGGGATTGACCCTCCCTGGGGCAGAGGGGCCCCGCAGGATCCGGGACTTCCCAGGTGGAATTCCCAATGGATCCGGGACTTCCCAGGTGGAATTTCCAGTGGGATCAGGGATTTCCCAGGTGGAATTCCCAGTGGGATCAGGAGCGCGAGAGGAGCCCAGGGAGCAGGGATTTCCCAGATGGAATTCCCAGTGGGATCAGGGATTTCCCAGATGGAATTCCCAGTGGGATCAGAGCCCACGGCCAGGGGAGGATGGCAGGAGCAAGGACGTGCCCAGCCCGTGGGGAGGTGGCTGCTGGATATTTAGGAATTCTTTTGAGGTCAAAAGGGAAGGAAGCAAAAAAATTCCACCAGAAATCCCCACCGGGTCGGCAAAGGGAGCAGGGGCCGGGCAGGGCCAGGGCCGGCAGAAAGTGCTTCACTGGCCGGGAACGGAGCCGGGAAAGGATGGAGAACATCCCGGGAATGGGACCGGCCCGGAGCTGGGAACGGAGCCGGGAAAGGTGGGAGAACATCCCGGGAATGGGACCGGGCCCAGAGCTGGGAACGGAGCTGGGAAAGGCAGAGGAACATCCCGGGAATGGGACCGGGCCCGGAGCCGGGAACAGAGCCGGGAAGGGCAGAGGAACATCTCGGGAATGGAGTTGGGAAAGGCGGGAGAACATCCCGGGAAAGGCAGAGGAACGTCCCAGGAATGGAGCCAGGCCCGGAGCCAGGAACGGAGCTGGGAAAGGCAGAGGAACATCCCAGGAACGGAGCCGGGCCTGGAGCTGGGAATGGAACCAGGAAAGGCGGGAGAACATCCCGGGAACAGAGCCGGGAAAGGCAGAGGAACGTCCCAGGAATGGAGCCGGGCCCAGAGCCAGGAGCGGAGCCGGGAAAGGCAGAGGAACGTCCCAGTAATGGAGCCAGGCCCAGAGCCAGGAACGGAGCCGGGAAAAGGCAGAGGAACATCCCGGGAACGGAGCCGGGAAAGGCAGAGGAACGTCCCAGGAGCGGAGCCGGGCCCGGAGCCGCCTCCGTCGCTCAGCACTTCTTGCGCAGCAGCTCCTGCAGGTACCGCGCCACCTCCACCGCCGACTCCCAGGGCACCACGGCGGCCTGGAACGCGCCGGGCTGCTTCTCCTGGCTCTCCTGGATCAGCCTGTGCATGGGGTAGCCCTTCCTGGGGAACGCCACGTCCGCCGCCGTCAGCGTCCCGGCCGGGCAGAAGTCGTTGGCGCCGTCGCCCACGTAGAGCACGCGCTGGAACTCGACGCCCTCAGCGCGCCCGCTCGGCCAGGTACTCGGCCAGGATCTTGGCCTTGCACATGTTGGCCGGGCAGCGCGGGCACTCGTGGCTGTGGTAGGGCCCCAGCGTGAGCACGCCGCGCCGGTCCGGCCCGGCCGGGTTGCTGAAGACCTTGCGGAAGAGCGAGCGGGCGCCGGCCGCGCGCAGCTTGGCCTCGATGCCGAAGGTGTTGGCGTCGGAGATGAGCACGAGCTCCAGGAGCTCCCGGTGCTTGGAGAGCAGCTGGAAGAGCTCGGCCACGCCGGGCGCCAGCGGGATGCGCTCGTAGGCGGCGCGGAGCTCGGCGGGGCGCACGCCCTGCCTCGCCCAGGAAGGCCAGCACGCGCCGCATGTGCTCGTTGTAGCCGCCGGCCCCGGGGCTCTGCCGCAGCCGCTCCGGCAGCGCCCCGGCCCCGCACCACCGAGTCGTCGCTGTTCTCGTCCACAATGGTCTCGTCGAAGTCAAACACCAGCAGGAAACGCGGCGCGCGCGGGCCGGCCGCGCCCTGCGCGGGGACAGACAGACGGACGGAACCCGGGGTTATTGCGGTGTGGGACGGACAGAACCCGGGGTTATTGGGGTGTGGGACGGACAGAACCCGGGGTTATTGGGGTGTGGGACGGACAGAACCCGGGGTTATTGGGGTGTGGGATGGACAGACAGACAGCAGTGTCAGTGGGGGGTGGGATAGAGAGACACCGGTGTTATTGCGGTGTGGGAGGGACGGAACCCGGGGTTATTGGGGTGTGGGACGGACAGACAGACAGCGGTGTCGGTGGGGGGTGGGACAGACAGATGGACGGCGGGGGTAATTGAGGTGCGGCATGGACAGACAGACAGCAGTGTTATTGGGGTGTGGATGGACAGACAGACAGAGGGACACCGGTGTTACTGGGAGGCGGGATGGACACTGGTGTCATCGGGGTGTGGGATGGACGGACAGACAGACAGACCCCCGGTGTCATTGGGGTGTCGGATGGACAGAGAGACAGACAGCAGTGTTATTCGGGGGTGGGATGGACAAGAACCTGGTGTTATTAGGGTATGGGACAGACCCCAGTGTCATTGGGGTTTGGGATGGACAGACAGACCCCGGTGTCATTGGGGTGTGGGACAGACAGACAGACAGACACACCCCGCTGTCACTGGCTCTTGTTGTCACCGTCCGTTCCCAGTCCCTGCCAGGCAGGACAAACCCCGCTGGCCCCGGGACCCGGCGGCCCCAGCCCGAGCCCGGGCCGGGAGGGGTTAATCCCGTGCCAGCCCGGGGTTAATCCCGTGCCAGCCCGGCCCCGAAGCCTCATCCTGCCCGTAACGGGATCGGCCCGGGCTAATCCGGGCCCGAGGGCACCGCGGTCACCGTGCCGGGAGGGGATCAGCGAATTTCCGGCCTTGGGAAAAGCTCCGGGATCAGCCGGGGTGGGCTCGGACCGGGGACACCCGGGCTGGGACAGGGGGGACACCTGGGGGGGACAGCACGGCCTGCTCCTCCAGGGCCACCTCTGGGACAGGGGGGGACACCTGGGCACACCTGGGTTGGGACAGAGGGACGGGAGGGAGAGAGGGACAGCCCAGCCCGGTCCTGCGCCACCTCAGGGACAGGGGTGACAGCCTGAGGGGTCCGGGGGGCATTTTAGGGACCATTCCTCCCCCAGAGGGTGGAACAAGCCGGGAAATGTTCCCGCTCCCAAGGCCCAAGGGGTGCCCGGGGTGGATTTTGGGGTGTCCAGCAGGGCTGGGCCATCCTGGGGACCCCAAATCATGAACCCCGGCCTGGCACCCCCCCGCTCCCCTCAGCCCTTCCCGGCCGCTCCAGGCTGGAATTCCGGAATTGTGGAATTTGGGGAGCCCCCGGGGTGGCAGCGGTGACCCGGGCACGGTGGCACTGACCTTGAACAGGCACGGCAGCCCCACGGCCTGGCAGCACCTCCTCATGCTGGCACCATCCCGGGCCCAGGGCTGCGGGAAAGAGGGAATTCCGTCAATCCCGGGCAATTCCGTCAATCCCGGGGCAATTCCGTCAATCCCGGGGCAATTCCGTCAATCCCGGGCAATTCCCGAGCCCCGGAGCTTCTGTCCAGCCTGGGGGAACGAGGGGAGACTAAAACCTCTGAGGAACAGCAGGAAAATAAAAACGGGAAGAGAAAAACTGCAAGAAAGGAAAGGAAAGGAAAGGAAAGGAAAGGAAAGGAAAGGAAAGGAAAGGAAAGGAAAGGAAAGGAAAGGAAAGGAAAGGAAAGGAAAGGAAAGGAAAGGAAAGGAAAGGAAAGGAAAGGAAAGGAAAGGAAAGGAAAGGAAAGGAAAGGAAAGGAAAGGAAAGGAAAGGAAAGGAAAGGAAAGGAAAGGAAAGGAAAGGAAAGGAAAGGAAAGGAAAGGAAAGGAAAGGAAAGGAAAGGAAAGGAAAGGAAAGGGAAAAAGGAAAAAGGAAAAAGGAAAAAGGAAAAAGGAAAAAGGAAAAAGGAAAGGAAAAAGAACTTGGGAATAACAAAAAACCCAGGAAGAGCGGCCCTGCTCCACCCCCCCTCCACCCCGATTTTCTCCCAGGGTAATTCCTAAACGCAGAAATTCTCCGGGAGTGAAAGCAAAGCGGAATTCTGCCGACCCCTGGTGGTCCCCGGCGAGGGAGCCCTTCCCAAAATTCACTTTGCGGGTGGAAATCGGGGAATTGCCGGGCCGGGAGGATGGCGGGGCTCTGCGGGAATGCGATCTGTGGGCATTGCGCTGGAGCCCGGCCCGCTCCCGGCTATTTCGGGCACAAACTCCATCCGAGACTCGGCTGCAATAGAAACCCTGCGGCACCTGGCACAGGGAAACGGAGCCCGGGCTGGGAATTGTGGAAAAATCCCTTTTTTTGTGAGGCCTGGAGCCGCACGCTGCGTGTTTATTTGCTAAAAAAAAGCCCATCAGAACTGCAGGGTTTATTTTACAGACAGGATCTGGAGCCAAAAAAACGCCACAGCCGGGCTGGGAGCGGCTTCCAAAGGGAAAAAAAAAAAAAAAAAAAGGGATTGAACAGGAAAGAGGAACTGGAATTTTGGTCACTGCTTTGGTCACTGCCAGCAGCGAGGGAATGATTGGGGATGAAGGCTCAGGGAGGGTCTGTGGTGCTGGGAGGGAGGGACAGAGCCCTGGGGACATTGGGGACACTGGGGTGGGCACGGGGAGAGAAACTGCCCCAAAAAAACCTCTGGGCCCGAGGGATTGGGAAAAGTTCCAGGGGCAGGAGCTCGGAGCATCCCCAGATGCGGCTGCAGGAGCTGCTCCCCCAAAAACGGCCCCAAAACCTGTCCCAAAATCAGCCCCAAACCCGGCCCAAAGTCAGCCCCAAACCTGTCCCAAAACCGCCCCAAAAACAGCCCCAAACCTGTCCCAAAACCAGCCCCAAATCTGTCCCAAAACCAGCCCCAAATCTGTCCCAAAACCACCCCAAAACCAGCCCCAAACCTGGCCCAAAATCAGCCCCAAACCTGTCCCGAAACCAGTGCCAAACCTGTCCCCAAAACAGCCCCAAACCTGTCCCAAAACCACCCAAAATCAGCCCCAAACCCGTCTCCAAACCCACCCCAAAACCAGCCCCAAACCCGCCCCAAAATCAGCCCCAAACCTGTCCCAAAACCACCCCAAACCTGTCCCCAAAACAGCCCCAAACCTGTCCCAAAACCAATCCCAAACCCACCCCAAACCTGTCCCAAACTGGCGATGAATGGGATCAAAACAGGCCCCAGAAGCGGAGCCAGCGCTATTTAGGGATTGGGTTCCCGTGGGTTATTTCGGGATTTAAATCCTCTGAGGGCTGGGGGGGCTCCGGGTATCCCAAAAAAACCCCAAAATCCTCGGGATACGGGCAAGGAAATCCCTCCCCAGCAAAGCAGAGCTCAGCCAGGGGTTCTGCAATTCCCGACTGCAATGGGGCAGAAGGAAGGGAAATCCCGGCGGGAGAAAATCCCGAATTTCGGTGCGGGATGGGGTAAAGGGAAGGGAAATCCCGGCGGGAGAAAATCCCGAATTTCGGTGCGGGATTGGGGAGAGGGCAAGGAAATCCCGGCGGGAGAAAATCCCGAATTTCGGTGAGGGATTGGGGAGAGGGAAGAGAAATCCCAGCGGGAGAAAATCCCGAATTTTGGTGCGGGATTGGGGAGAGGGAAGGGAAATCCCGGCCGCAGAAGATCCCGAATTTCGGTGCGGGATGGGGCAAAGGGAAGGGAAATCCCGGCGGGAGAAAATCCCGAATTTCGGTGAGGGATTGGGGAGAGGGAAGAGAAATCCCAGCGGGAGAAAATCCTGAATTTTGGTGCGGGATTGGGGCAAAGGGAAAGGAAATCCCGGCGGGAGAAAATCCCGAATTTCGGTGAGGGACTGGGGAGAGGGAAGGGAAATCCCGGCGGGAGCGCATCCCGAATTCCGGTGCGGGACGGGGCAGCCGCGAGCGCCTTCCCGTGAACGAAAGGGGCTCCCCTGGGAAGCGAAGCGGCCCCGTTTTCCCCCGAAAAGCGCAGCCGGAGGGACGGGAAACAAACGGGAAAGCGGCTCAGGGACCGAGGTTTCATCGCCGGGAAATGCCGGGACCGTTTCCCGGTGCGGTTCGTGCCGGGACACCGGGAGAATTCTGCCCCCGGCGCTCTCTGCCCGCGCCCGGTCCGGAGTCTGCCCGCGCCCGGTCCGGAGGTTTTGAGCCCCAAATTTAATTTTGGTGCGCGGATCGTTCGCGTCTTTCCCGAACTCCGACCCAACTCCTGCCCTGCAGCGAGCTCCAGCTCCGGGGCGGAATTCCCGGGAAACCGGGACCGGGACGCGATCGCGCCGCCGCTGGAATTGAACCCGAGGGAGCGGGAAATGCGGGAATGAACGGGAATGAACGGGAATTCCCGGTAAGGAGCGCTCGGAGCGGGTCCCGCCAGCCCCGGGTCCCCCCCGAATTCCCGGGCTCGGGCACGGGCGGAGCGCTCCGGGTCACCGCGGGTAACGGGGCTGCTCCGGCTTCACCGGGGTTGTTTTTGCTGCCGGGAATTGCGGCGTTACCGCAGCCCCGGTTCGGCGTTACCGCAGCCCCGGTTCGGCCCCGAACGCGGCGGTTCGGGGGACCCAGCCCCGGTCCCGGATCCCGCCGGGGATCCCCCGGTGCCACCGGGCTGGCAGCGGCTCCGGTACCGGCACGGCCCCTCCCCGAGCTCCGCGGCTCCTCCCGGTACCGGCGGGGCTGAATCGCGGCTGCTCCGTGCCCCGGTGGCACCTCCGGTACCGGCAGCGGCCGCAGCGGTACCGGCAGGGTCCAACCGGGTGGGGACCGCCCCGGTACCGGCACCATCGGCCCCAGTCATGGCAGGGTCCAACCTAAACAGGACTCCCCGGTACCGGCAGGAGCCGCCCCGGTACCGGCAGGTCCAACGTTGCCGGCACCATCCCGGTACCGGCACCATCCCGGTACCGGCACCATCCGCTCGGCTCCCGCAGGATCCTGCCGGGTGGGGACCCCCGGTACCGGCACCATCCCATCCCGGCAGGCTCCAGCCGGGGGGACACCCGCCGGTACCGGCAGCAGCCCTTGCGGGTCCGGCATCTCCCGGTACCGCCGCGGTGCCGCCTTTCGCTCCTTACCGGGTCGGAACCTGCCGGGAGCGCCCGGCCCGCCCCGGTGCCGGAGAGTGCGGGGGCGGCGCGGGGGCAGCCCGGGCTCGGGGCCGCTCCGGGGCCGGTTCGGGGCCGCTCCGGGGCCGGTTCGGGGCCGGTGCCGCCGCCGGCGCTGCCGCGAGCGCGGCCCCTTTAAAGCGACGCCACCGGGGCCGCGCGGAGCCGCCGCAGTGCGCCGACGTCATCGCCCGCGCGGCCAATGGCGGCGCAGCCTCCCCGCCGCGGAGGGGCGGGGCCAGCGCAGGCCGCGCCCCCTTTCCGAGGGGCGGGGGGAGCTGCCCAAAGTTGCCAAATCGGGAAAAAGCAACAAAACCCGCGGTGCCCCCCCCGGGCCCGCTCCGGGCTTGTGTAACCGAGCCCGTCTGGGCAGGGGGAGGCTCTGCCCCCGAAACCAGGAGCGGCGCCGAGCGAGAAAAACGCCCCGATTGTCCCCAAAATAGCGGCGGGCACGGGCGGGGCCCCCCGGTAATTGCGGGGAGCGGGCCGGGAATTGCAGGGTGGCGGTGCCAGCGCTGCCCCGCCCGGGCCCCGGCGCTATCGGGGGCCGCAGGAGCCGCCGAGATAAAACAAACACCAAAAAAAAAACAAAATCAGCAAAAACCACCAAAAATACCGGGGCGGCGACCTCGGGACACCGGGACCGCCCGGGACCACCCGGGACAGCCAAACCCGGCGGGGCCGCGCTCGGCGCTTCGGGTGGTTTTTAATTAAAAGCGTCCCGGAATGCAGAGGCGCGGTCGGGAGGAGCCGCGGTCGTGCCGCGCTGTCCCGAGCCCCAAAGTCGGGGATTTTTTGCCGCTTTTGGTGAATTTGTGTCGCAGAGCGGAGCTCGGGGCCATCCCGGGACCTGCCCCGGGTCCCTCCGGGCCGGGGGAACGCCGGGGAAGAATCCCTGCAGAAAAATCAGGGAATTCCGTGAGGAAATCCTGTGGGGAATCATTGCAGGGAATCCTGACAGGGAATTGTTTTAGGGAATTCTGTCAGGGAATCCTGTGAGGGAATTCTGTCAGGGAATTCTTTTAGGGAATTCTGTCAGGGAATCATTGCAAGGAATCATTGCAGCGAATTCTGTCAGGGAATTCTGTCAGGGAATCCCTCCAGAAAATCAGGGGATTCTGTCAGGGAATCCTATCAGGGAATCCTGTGAGGGAATTCTGTCAAGGAATCCTGTCAGGGAATTCCTTTCGGGAATCCTGTCAGGGAAATCTTTTAGGGGATCCTGTCAGGGAATTCTTTTAGGGAATTCTTTTAGGGAATCCTGTCAGGGAATTCCTTTCGGGAATCCTGTCAGGGAATTCCTTTCGGGAATCCTTTTCCCCCTCCCCAGCCCGGGACCCTCCGGCTCCCCCCGGACATTTCCCCGCCCTGGGGCCGCTCCCAGCGGGACAATCCAAAGGGGGAATTGGCCCGGGGGCTCCTGCGGCTTCCACCGGGACAAAACCATCCCGGGATTATCCCGGACCCATCCCGGGATTATCCCGGATCCATCCCGGACCCATCCCGGGATTATCCCAGACCCATCCCGGGATCACCCCGGACCCACCCCGAGATTATCCCGGACCCATCCCGGGATTATCCCGGACCCATCCCGGCCCCATCCCGGGTTTTTGGCAGGGACGCTCCCGGTGATTTTCCACCCCGGGGAGCAGGCGAGGACAGATCGCTGGGATTTGGTGCGGTTGGGGAGGGAAAAGCGGCACAAAGAGGGGGAATTCCTGCGAATTCCTGGGAATTCCTGCGGATTCCCGGGCCGGGCGCTCCTGAGAGCTCCGGGGCACCCACGGGAGCCGTTCCCAGCCCCGGGACAGGAACCGGAGCCGTTCCCAGCCCCGCTGGCTCCAGGTTTGTCCCGGATTTTGGGATTTTGGCAGCTCCGCCGCCCTCTCCTGGCTCCGCCTCCCCAAAACGTGGCTCGGGTTAAATCCCAAATTCTCGGGTTAAATCCCAAATTCGGGGTTAAATCCCAAATTCGGGGTTAAATCCCAAACCCTCGGGTTAAATCCCAAACTCGGTTAAATCCCAAATTCTCGGATTAAATCCCAAATTCCCGCGTTAAATCCCAAATTCTCGGGTTAGATCCCGAATTCTCGGGTTAAATCCCAAACCCACGGGTTAAATCCCAAATTCTCGGGTTAAATCCCAAATTCCCACGTTAAATCCCAAACCCTCGGGTTAAATCCCAAATTCCCGCGTTAAATACCAAACCCTCGGGTTAAATCCCAAATTCTCGGGGAGGAATTCCCGGGAAAAGCGCGGGTTCCACAGAGGAATAGAATTGGAAAAAGCAGCGAAATAAAATGGGGGAAAAAAGCAAAATAAATGGGGGAGAGGGGGGGGGAAGGCAAAATAAATGGGGACAATAAGGCAAAGTAAAGTGGGAAAACAAAGCCAAATAAAATAGGGGAAAAGCAAAATAAAACGGGGGAAAAAGCAGCAGAATAAAATAAGAGAAGAAAGCGAAATGAATTAGGAGAATAAAGCAGAATTGACAGGTGCAGAAAGGAGGGAACACCCAGACAAACCCCTCGGAGTTTCCCCTCCCTGTGGAATTCCGTGGGTGCAGCAAAAATGGAAATCGAAGGATTAAAAAACCACAACCAACCCCAGCCTTGATTTTCCTGCCCTTTAAACCAGATTTTCCCCGCTTTCCCCGCGTTTTTTATTCTTTGGAAAGGACCCCAGCATCTCACGGCACGGCCAGACCGGCAAGAGGGGTTTGGAATTTTTAATCTTCTTCCACAGAAAGGAAGTTCATAAATTCTCAGAATGATCCGATACAGAGCGGAGCTGAAGAGCAGGAAAAAGAAAACAAAAAAACCATCCCAGATTCTGGAAATCCTTGGAAGAGCGGCCTGGAACGCTGGAGGATTTATTGAGGAGGAAAAACGGCTTTGGAAAACCAGGAACACAAATTGTTGGCGGCTCATTTTGGGGGTTTTTCAGCGTTTAAAAATGGGATTATTCTGGATTATCCTGAGCAGGGAATTGGAACGCAGAGAATTCCAGGGAATTGCAGCATTGGGAATTCAGGATTGGAAATTTTTCCTGCCAGAGGGGGATTTAAATATCCTGGGGGAAACGGTTTAAAAATGGCATTTCTTTTATCAGGAGGGGCTTTCAGCTCAGCCAAAACCGAGGGGTTTGGGCTCAAAACGGGCCTGGAATTCCCAATGTTATGGAAAACCCAACCCAAGCTTTGTCCTGGGGGAGAATTCCGCATTTTCTGGCTGAAAATGAACCCCAAAATCCACCAGCAGGGCAGAGCTCCCCGTGGGATCCCCGGGTTTGGTGGGACTGGGGTGGGAAAGCGGCAGAAAAAGGAGAAATTCCCAAGAATTCCCAGAAATTCCCAGGAATTTGGGGTTTGCTGGGCCCTGCTCTGGCAGGGGGAGAGAATTCCTGGATCCAAGGGGGAGAAAATCCAACCTGAGGGTCCCGAGGGGTCCCAGCCCCAAAATCCCCAATTCTGGCCCCAAAAACCATCCCGGATTCCTGGGATGGAGCTGCCCGGGAACAGCCGGGGCTGTGGGACAGCTCCATCCCAAAATGTCCCCAAAAATGGGCAGGAATTCCGGGAATTCTGGAAATTCCCTGTTCTTGATCCTCCCCTTGGAATTCCCTGCTCCCAGGAATTCCCAAATTTCCTGATCCCACTGCATTCCTCTCTATAGAAATTCCCAAATTCCCTGATCCCACCGCATTCCCCTCTCAGGAATTCCCAAATTTCCTGATCCCACTGCATTCCTCTCTATAGAAACTCCCAAATTTCCTGAATTCCCTGATCCCACTGCATTCCTCTCTATAGAAATTCCCAAATTTCCTGATCCCACTGCATTCCCCTCTCAGGAATTCCCAAATTTCCTGAATTCCCAGATCCCACTGCATTCCCCTCTATAGAAATTCCCAAATTTCCTGAAATCCCCGATCCCACTGCATTCCCCTCTATAGAAATTCCCAAATTTCCTGAATTTCCTGATCCCACTGCATTCCCCTCTCCAGGAATTCCCAAATTTCCTGAATTCCCTGATCCCACTGCATTCCTCTCTATAGAAATTCACAAATTTTCTGAATTCCTTGATCCCACTGCATTCCCTGCTCTCAGGAATTCCAGAAATTCCCGAATTCCTTGATCCCACTGGATTCCTCTCTATGGGAATTCCCAGTCCCTGATCCCACTGCATTCCCCTCTCCAGGAATCCCAGGAATTCCCAAATTCCATAAATCCGGAGATTCCATGGAGCCTCCGCCTCCCCCTGCTGGCAGATCCTGCTCTGTCCCGGACCTCCCATTCCCAAATTTCCCCAATTTTCAGGACAAAATCTCCCTTTTCCCCTGAACCTCCCATTCCCAAATTTCCCCAATTTTCAGGACAGAATCTCCATTTTTCCCCGGACCTCCCAAATTTCCCCAATTTTCAGGACAGAATCTCCCTTTTTTCCCGAACCTCCCATTCCCAAATTTCCCCAATTTTCAGGACAGAATCTCCCTTTTTTCCTGAACCTCCCGTTCCCAAATTTCCCCAATTTTCAGGACAGAATCTCCCTCCCAATCCAATTCCCGTCCATCCATTCCCGGATCCACATCCAGCAGGAACATCTGACCCCCGACAGCTGAAGAGAAAACGGGGAAAAGGGAAAGAAAGTTAAAAAAAGAACAAAAATACCCCCCCCAAAAAAAAGCCCCCAAAAATAAATTAAATCCAGAAATCTCCGCCGGGTTTGGGGTGAATTTTCCAGAGACCTCTGGGTTTGTTTTTTTTCCTCCTCTCTTCTCCGAAGCACCTTGGAGTCCTGGGGTTGGGGAATTTGGGAAAAGCATCTTTGAGGAATCACATTGGGGCTGATTATAAAAATTTCTCTATTGTACAACAGAGGTGCAGCTACACTGAAAAAAATTACACCGTTTATGGAAATACAATTATTATTATTATTATTATCATCATCATCGTCATCAATTTTTTTTTTTTTGGCTTTTTTTTGTTTTAGAAACAGACTCTACTAAATAGGATCTATACAAAAAACCTCTAAAATAATTTCTGTAGTAAAATAAAGAAGTGTGTTAGGAGAGCTACACAAAAACAACGGGAGGGGATTTTTTTTTTTTTTGCTTTTTTTCCTTTTTTTTTTGCTTTTTCTGGGTGAACGCTCCGAGCTCGGGGTGCTGAAAGGAATCATTACGTACACAGTGATCATTAATGCTCTGTATTAATTAACTCACAGCCTTTCCCATTAGTACAAAGAGCCCGGGCCCGCCTCCTCTTTGAGGAGAGGGCCAGGATATAAAAGCCAAGCAAACCTCGTCAGCTGATATGAAATTAGAAAATTCCACCGGGCTCGGCGGCCGGCCGGGGTTTAGAAAAGTCACCGGGAAAACACAAATTGGGCATTTCAGTCCTGGGGGGCCCTCGAGAGGAGAGGGGGGACCCGGGGGGGGAAAGGGGGCAGAGCTGGGCCAGGAGAGGGGTGGGAGGGGGATCCCAGGGCCGGAATGGATCCCAGAGCTGGAGCCCAGAATGGATCCCAGAGCTGGAGCCTGGATCCCAGAATGGATCCCAGAGATGGATCCTGGATCCCAGATCCCAGAATGGATCCCAGAGATGGAACCCAGAGCCCAGAGGTGGAACCCAGAGCCCGGAATGGATCCCAGAGCTGGAACCCAGAGCCCAGGGCCAGAATGGATCCCAGAGCTGGATCCTGGATCCCAGATCCCAGAGCCGGAATGGATCCCAGATCCCAGAGCTGGAACCCAGAGCCGGAATGGAACCCAGTGCCAGAATGGATCCCAGAGCTGGAATCCAGAGCCCAGAATGGATCCCAGAGCCAGAATGGATCCCAGAGCTGGAATCCAGAGCCCAGAATGGATCCCAGAGCTGGAATCCAGAGCCCAGGGCCAGAATGGATCCCAGAGCTGGAACCCAGAGCCCAGAGCCAGAGTGGATCTCAAACCCAGACTGGATCCCAGAGTCGGATCCTGAATCCCAGAGCCAGATCCCAGAACTGGATCCAAGACCCAGATCCTGGATCCCAGAGCCAGAATGGATCCCAGAGCTGGAACCCAGATCCCAGAGCCTGACTGGATACCAGAGCCAGAATGGATCCCAGAGCTGGAACCTGAATCCCAGACCCAGGTTGGATCCCAAAGCTGGGTCCTGGATCCCAAACCCAGATCCCAAGCACGGTATGGGGTTGCAGAAGGGCAGATCCCATCCTGGATCCCAGGCCCAGATCCCAATCCTGGATCCCAAGCCCAGATCCAGATCCCATCCCGGATCCCAGACCCACACCCAGTCCTGATCCCACCCCGCGTCCCTGTGGCTGTGCCAGCCCGGCCTTGCCCAGGTGTGCCCGTGGTGGTTCTGGGGCTCCATCCCAAACCATGACCCCAAGCACCAAGTGGGGCGGCAGGAGAGCAGATCCAGGATGCCAAACCTGGCTGCCAGGTCCCTGATCCCAGCCCGTGTCAGTGTGGCTGTGCCAGGCTGGGCTCACCAGGTGCCACAGGAAGCCCTTGCTGTGGGGTTCAGGGTCTCGATGCCATCCCAGGGCCCAAACCTGCACCCCAGAGCCTGATTCCGTGCCAGCCCCTGATCCCAGAGGGGCTGTGCCAGGCTGGCCGTGTCCAGGTGCTGCAGGAAGCCGTGCCCTCAGCCATGGCAGTCCAATCCCATCCCAGATCCCACACCTGGATCCCAGGTGCCAGCTGTTGTCAGTGTGGCTGTGCCAGGCTGGTCCTGTCCAGGTGCTGCACGAAGCCGTGCCCAAGTCCAATCCCATGCCAGATCCCATCCCAGATCCCAACCTGGGTGCCAGCTCCCCAACCTGGGTGCCAGCTGGTGTCAGTGCAGCTGTGCCAGGCTGGTCCTGTCCGGGCACCACAGGAAGCCATGCCCATGACCATGGCGGTCCAATTTCATGCCTGATCCAATCCCAGACCCCATCCCAGCTCCCAGACCCGGCTCTCAGGTGCCAGCCGCTGTCAGTGCAGCTGTCCCAGGTGCCACAGGAAGCCGTGCCCGTGCCCACGGCCGTGGTGCCAGCAGCTCCATCCCCTCCCGGCTCCCCTCCCGGCTCCGTGTCCCAGCTCCCAAACCTGGATGCCAGGTGCCGGGCGGTGTCAGTGCGGCTGCGCGGGGCCGCCCTTGTCCAGGTGCCGCAGGAACCCGTCCCCGCCGTGCCCGTGCCCGTGCCCGTGGCCGTGCCCACGGTGGTTCAGCGGCTCGCTCTTGAACAGGGCGGGCGGCGGCGGCAGGTGCGGCACGGCGGGCACGGGCAGGTGCTGCTGCTGCTGCTGCTGCTGCTGCTGCCCGTGGTGGTGGTGCCCGTGGTGGTGGTGGTGCCCGTGCGGCGGCGGTGGCAGCGCCAGCGCTCCGTAGGGGTGCGGCACGGGGCGCGGCGGCGCCGCCGGGCCCAGCGCCAGCCCCAGCGCGGCGCCCGCGGCCGGAGGGGCCGGGCAGGGCGCGGGCAGCGCCGCGGCGCCGCCGGCGGGGCCGGGGCTGGTGCCGGGGCTGGTGACGCGGAAACATTTCTCCTTGTGCGCCTTGAGCATGTTGGAGAAGCGGAAGCGCTGCCCGCACACGTCGCACGGGTACGGCTTCTCGCCCGTGTGCGTGCGCCGGTGCCGCTTCATGTTGGGCCGGCTGGTGAAGCTCTTGCCGCAGATCTCGCAGATGAACGGCTTCTCTCCTGCCGGGGACACGCGGGGAAACGGGGGGGTCAGGGATCCCGGGGACCCCCCTGAGACATGGAGAGCCCTGGGAAAATCACCTGAGCCATGGAGAACCCCTGGAGAAATCACCTGAGCCATGGAGAACCCCCTGAGCCATGGAGAACCCCCTGAGCCATGGAGAACCACTGGAGAAATCACCTGAGCCATGGAGAACCCCTGGAAAAATCACCTGAGCCATGGAGAACCCCCTGAGCCATGGAGAGCCCTGGGAAAATCACCTGAGCTCTGGGAAAATCACCTGAGCCATGGAGAACCCCCTGAGCCATGGAGAGCCACTGGAGAAATCACCTGAGCCATGGAGAGCCCCCAGAGCCATGGAGAACCTCCCTGAGCCATGGAGAGCCACTGGAAAAATCACCTCAGACCTGGGAGAACCCCTGAGCCATGGAGAACCACTGGAAAAATCACCTGAGCCATGGAGAACCACTGGAAAAATCACCTGAGCCATGGAGAACCCCCTGAGCCATGGAGAACCCCCTGAAAAAAATCACCTGAACCATGGAGAACCACCTGGGAAAATCACCTGATCCCTGGGAAACACCAATGCCTTTGGAGATCAAATGGGGGTTTAGGAAATTCTGCCACCCTCTGGGTTTGGGGCCAAAAGGCTCTGAAATCCTGGCTCAGTTTGGGTTTAGGGCCAAAAGGCTCTGAAATCCTGACTCAGTTTGGGTTTGGTGCCAAAAGGCTCTGAAATCCTGGCTCAGTTTGGGTTTAGGGTTAAAAGGATCTGAAATCCTGGCTCAGCTTGGGTTTAGGGTTAAAAGGCTCTGAAATCCTGGCTCAGTTTAGGTTTAGGGCCAAAAGGCTCTGAAATCCTGGCTCAGTTTGGGGCCAAAAGGCTCTGAAATCCTGGCTCAGTTTGGGTTTAGGGCCAAAAGGCTCCAGCCAGGGGCTCTCCAGCCCCAAACACCCAGACATTAATTCCCATTTCCCCCCAGGGAACCCCAGCTCCGCCTGCCCCACCAGCAAGGACAGGGAGCCAAGGCAGAGAAGGAAGCTGTCCCAGCTGGAGAACGCCCCAAACCCCGAGGGAATTCCCTGGGAATGCCCTCCCAGCCCTCACCAGTGTGGGTTTTCATGTGCTCGTCGAAGTACTGCTTCATGTTGAAGTCCTTGCCACACCACTGGCACATGAACTGCTTGTGCCCGATGTGGATGCTCATGTGCGAGCGCAGCTGGTACTTGTACTGGAACCTCTCGTCGCAGTTCTGCAGGGGGGAAAAAAACGGGAATTTGGGGGCTTTGGGAAGCTGGGAATGAGCCCTGCAGGGGCTGGGAGGGAGCTGGGCCCTGGCAGAAATGCCTCAGAGAAAAAGGGGGATTGAAAGGATTCATTGAGAGAAGGAACGAAGGGTGGAAGGCTGGAATTGAGTAGGGAAAGGTGGAATTATTGTGTGGGGAAAGATGGAATTGAGTGGGGAAAGCTGGAATTATTGAGTGGGGAAAGCTGGAATTGTGAGAGACAGTTGGAAATGTGAGGGGAAAGCTGGAATTATTGAGTGGGGAAAGCCTGGCAGGGACAGGGGCAGCAGGAGAGCAGATCCAGGACCCCAACCCAGTAAAAATGGTTTTTATTCCAGTAAAAATGGATTTCTGCGGGTGTCCCGGCCTCTCTCCACTAGAGGACTCTGCCTCCCTCCAAACCAGCTCCCCACCAGCTCCCCGTGGGTTTAACCCCTCAATCCCCCCAGAGACCCCTGAGCAGGGGCCTGTGCTGGGATCAGCACTTGGTGACTCGAATTTCCCAAAATTTGATAAAACCAGCCCTCATGCCCACCCCATCCAAGGCCGTTCCCACTTCCTGGGTGCATTCCCATGGATTTATGCCATTGATTTACCCCATGGATTTAATCCCTCAATCCCTCCAGAGACCCCTGAGCAGGGACCTGTGCTGGAACCACCCCTCGGTGATCTGAATTCCCGGTCTCTGACAGAAACGCCTCTCGCTCCCACCCCATCCAAGGCCATTCCCACGTCCCAGGAGCGTTCCAGTGGATTTACCCCATGGATTTACCCCATGGATTTAACGCCTCAATCTCTCCAGAGACCCGAGTGACTTGCCCATGCTGAGAATTCTCAAACTTTGATGGAACCACCCCTCATTCCCACCCCATCCAGGGCCATTCCCATCCCTCATTCCTGACCCATCCAGGGCCATTCCCATCCCTCATTTCTGACCCATCCAGGGCCATTCCCATCCCTCATTCCCCTCCATTCCCATTCCCAGGATCGTTCCTGCCCCTCATTCCCACCCCATCCAAGGCCATTCCCATCCCTCATTCCCATCCAGGGCCATTCCCAGGATCGTTCCTGCCCCTCATTCATTCCCACCCCATTCCATCCCATTCCCATTCCCAGGATCACTCCCATGGATTCCTCCCCCCGGGTCCTCACCTCGCAGCGGAAGGGCTTCTCCCCCGAGTGCTGCAGCGAGTGCACCTTGAGGGACATGCTGCGCTTGAAGGACTTGCCGCAGGTCTCGCAGGTGAAGGGCATGTCCTTGGTGTGGGCTGCGGCACACGCAGGGGTCACAATCCAGGGAAAACTGGGACATTCCTGACAATCCCTGCCTGCCAGGGCTCCTGGGGCGCTTGGGGAGCACGGGCTGGGCTTCTCCTTGTTCTGCCCAGGGGGGTTTGGGGCCAAGAACGGCGCTGGGTTCCATGGAATCCCCAAAGGGGCCAAGAACGGCGCTGGGTTCCATGGAATCCCCAAAGGGGCCAAGAACTGGCTGGGTTCCATGGAATCCCCAAAGGGGCCAAGAACGGCGCTGGGTTCCACGGAATCCCCAAAGGGGCCAAGAACGGCGCTGGGTTCCACGGAATCCCCAAAGGGGCCAAGAACGGCGCTGGGTTCCACGGAATCCCCAAAGGGGCCAAGAACGGCGCTGGGTTCCATGGAATCCCCCAAATTTTGGGGCTGGAAGGACCCTGGGGATCCGTCCCCAGGGACACCTCAAACCGTCCCCATCGGGGATGGAATTGATTGAACTCGGGATATTGAAAGTGATGCTGAGAGGAACCACAGAGCTGAAGGTGGCCACAGGAATTCAGGGCCCTGAGCCCTCCCTGGATCCCTCCCTTCTCCAGGGGAACATTCCCAGCTCGCCCAGCCCTGTTTTTCCCCCCAGATTATTTATTTTAATTTCCCCCCAGTGATTTCAATTTCACCCATGATTTCAGTTCCCCGTATTATTTCAATTCCTACCTATGATTTCAATTCGCCCCAATAATTTCAATTTCTCCTATTCCAATTTCAAGGATTAATTTAATTCCTCTGATAATTTTAATTTCCCTGATCATTTCAATTCCCCCGATAATTTCAATTCCCCCGATAATTTTAATTTCCCCAGTAATTTTAATTCCCCTGATAATTTCAATTCCCCCGATAATTTTAATTTCCCCGATAATTTCAATTCCCCCGATAATTTCAATTCCCCCAATTTTAATTTCCCAAATAATTCTAATTCCCCTGAATATTTTAATTCCCCTGATAATTTCAATTCCTCCAATAATTTAAACTCTCCTGAATGTTTTCATTTCCCTAATAAAAATTTTAATTCCCCCGAATATCTCGATTCCCCCCAATAATTTTAATTTCCCTGAACATTTCAATTTCCCTGACGATTTCAATTCCCCCAATAATTCAAATTTCAATTTCCCCCGTGCCCAGCCACTCACCAACCATGTGTTTGCGCACGTGGGCCATGGTGTAGAACTTCTTCTCGCAGATCTCGCAGGAGAATTTCTTCTCAGCGTAGCCGTGCACGATCTTGATGTGCTCGTGCAGCGACCAGAGCTTCTTGAAGGATTTGTTGCAGGACACGCACTGGGGGGAAAACAGAGGGAGCCGGGTTAGGGGGGCCTGGGCTGGGGGGAGGTTTGGCACAAAAACGCCCCAAAACGGTGAAAAACGTGCCTGGGAATGTGGATTTTGGGATTTACAGCAGAGGGGAATGGAGGCAGTGACAATGTGGATTTTGGGATTTACAGCAGAGGGGAATGGAGGCAGTGACAATGTGGATTTTTGGGATTTACACCTGAGGGGAATGGAAGCGGTGAGAATGTGAATTTTAGGATTTATACCTGAGGGGAATGGAGGCAGTGAGAATGTGGATTTTGGGATTTACACCTGAGGGGAATGGAGGCAGTGAGAATGTGGATTTTGGGATTTACACCTGAGGGGAATGGAAGCAGTGAGAATTTTGGGATTATACCTGAGGGGAATGGAGGCAAAAAAAAAGACCACAGAATGGTGAAAAATGTGCCTGGGAATGTGGAATTTTGGGATTTATACCTGAGGGGAATAGAGGCAGTGAAAATATGAATTTTAGGATTTATACCTGAGAGGAATGGAGGCAAAGAGCATGTGGATTTTGGGATTACACCTGAGGGGAATGGAGACAGTGAGAATGTGGATTTTAGGATTTACAGCTGAGGGGAAGGGAGGCAGTGAAAATGAGGATTTTGGGATTCATACCTGAGGGGAGGGAAGGCAGTGAAAAAGGTGCCTGAAAATGTGAATTTTGGGATTTATACGTGAGGGGAATGTAGACAGTAAAAATGTGGATTTTGGGATTTACACCTGAGGGGAATGTACACAGTAAAAATGTGAATTTTGGGATTTACACCTGAGGGGAATGGAAGCAGTGAAAATGCGAATTTTGGGATTACACCAAGGGAAGTGTGTAATGGTGTTCTGGTGCCTCCTGATGCCAAAATCCAAATATTTTCAGTTAGAAGAATCCAGACCCTTGCAGAGGGAAGGATCCAAACCCTTGAAGAGGGAAGACTCAAACCCTTGGAGAGGGAAGAATCCAAACCCTTGGAATGGAAAAATCCAAACTGCTGGAGCAGGAAAATCCAAACATTTTCAGCGAGAGAGATCCAAACCCTTGGAGCAGGAAGAATCCAGACCCTTGGAATGGGAAGAATCCAAACTCTCGGGAGGGCAAAGAATCCAAACCCTCGGAGTGGAAAAATCCAAACCCTTGGGAGAGGGAAGATCCAAAACTGCGGTGCCGAAAAAATTCCAAACCCTTGGAGCAGAAAGAATCCAAACTCTGGAGAGGGAAGAATTCGAACCCTTGGAGCAGAAAGAATCCAAACATTCTCAGTGACAAGGATCCGAACCCTTGGTGAGATAAGGATCCAAACCCTTGGAGTGGGAGAATCCAAACCCTTGGTGAGATAAGGATCCAAATCTTGGTGAGATAAGGATCCAAACCCTTGGTGAGATAAGGATCCAAACCCTTGGAGAGGGAGAATCCAAACCCTTGGTGAGATAAGGATGCAAACCCTTGGAGTGAGAGAATCCAAACCCTTGGTGAGATAAGGATCCAAACCCTTGGTGAGATAAGGATCCAAACCCTTGGAGAGGGAGAATCCAAACCCTTGGTGAGATAAGGATCCAAACCCTTGGAGTGAGAGAATCCAAACCCTTGGTGAGATAAGAATCCAAACCCTTGGAGTGGGAGAATCCAAACTCCTGGAGAGGGAAGGACCCAGCAGAGCTGGAGGAGGCCGACACCATTAAACCCCCAAAGCCCCGTCCAGCCCCTCCTGCCCCCCCAAACCCAGGTGTGGCCCCTCCAGGCTCTCCCATCCCTCTGGATCTCCACGGGGAGCAGCCCCCATCCCGCTGGATGCTCCTGCCGCGCTCTCTTCCTTCGTGGAAGGCCCAAAGCATCTCTTGCAGGCTGAGAATTCCTTCCCCAAACTCCTGTGTGGAATGTCCAGTCAATCATCCCCTCGAGGATTTCAGGCAGCTCTTCCTCTTTTCCAGCAGCTCTTCCCAAAAACTTCAGGAAAAAATTCCCGCGTGGAGATCCCGGAGCGCGAGGAAACCAAACCATCTTCAGCTGGGAGGAACTGCGCCTTGTCCCGGGGTTTTTTGGGATCTTTGGGGTTTTCTGGGGTGTCTCCAGCTCCCAGCCCAGCAATGCCCACCTTTCCCCATCGTTCAGAAGGGCTGGGCGCTGATTAATGAGCAAATTAACGAGTCCTGCTCGTTTGGGAGCTCGTTTTCTCTCCGCTGGGATCTCTGCAGGGTTGGGAATTCCCACCTGGAATTCTGCAGGCACCGAGGGGGCTCTGCCCCCACAGCACCCGCTGGGATCCTCCCCCTTGGCAGGGGAAAAAAACCCCTGGAGAGCAAAGAAACTCCATGGAACGACCCCAAAATCCTTGGATTGACAGAGAGAGGAGCCCCTGGAGGGGCCAAGGCCACACCAGAATCCAGGATTCAAACTCCGAACCACGCAGAGCCCAAGTGGGGCAGGAATCCCCTGAAGGTGCCGGCTGTGATGGGTGAAAAAGCAGAAATTACCTGGAAAAACAGATTTATTCCATCCCCAGGAGGGAAACACTGGGAGGAGCAGCCTCGGTTTTCATTTCAGTCCAAAATCAAACCAGTTTTATGCCAGCACAAAGCTCCCCCTCTGCACACCGAACCCTGAACTGAGGGGAATTTTAATTTTCCCTCAATCCTGTTGGCAACTGGAATAAAAACACAGCAACAGGCAGCTGGAAAACACATCCCAAAGGCAGGACAGAACAAGAACTGCTGGATTTATTCCTGGATATGGAGGTGACTCCCAGTGCTGCTGGCACTGGCAAGTTTCTGGACCAGATTCCTCCGGATTTAAACCATAATTTCTATAATTTCTCCTTTTCTTATCACTTTTGGACGCATGCGTAGATGGATACAGGATATTTCACCATTTTATGTGTTTAAACTATTTAGGAATTCCTCCTTAAATTTTAATTCCTGCTTTGATTCCTTAATTTTTTAACTCCTGCTTAAATTTTATGCTGTGAATGAACCCCCCTGCTTGCTGGGGCCTTTCTTACATTCCCATTTAAATCCTCCCTGCTGCACTGAACTTTTAAGACATTACTTTCAAAAGCTGCAAAAATTAAATTTATATTAACAAATCCTTCCTTGAGCTGAAACTTAAGGAAATAAAAAAACCAGCCCAGAGTTACCCAGAGCTGGGAAAAAGAGAAATTGCAATAAATATTCCACGTCTCCCACACAGCGGGAGCTGAGCACCAACCCAGCCCAGCACCGAAAGCAAACAAACAAAGAAAAACGTTCAATTCTTGTGCTCATACCCTCACACAACAAACCCTCCTTGCCCTACAAATTCCAGCTGCCCAAAACTCCAACGGGAGCCAGGATTCCAGGAGGAGGAGGAGGAGGAGGAGGGTGAAAATAAGGCAAAACCAGCAGATTTGGGGTGCCAGGGAAGGCAGCAGTGCCCCATTCCCTGGCACGGAGCTGCCCCAGAGGGAGCAGGAATTCTGGAGCTCCTCCCACAGCTCCCAAAGCCTCCTCCTCCTCCCATTGCTGGGGGAAATCAGGATTTCTGGAGAGAGAAAAAAAAAAAAAATGGAGATTTTGGTGTCTTCAGGCAGATTTGTGGGGTTTCCTGCCGGGAAGGGGGTGCAGGTGTGAATTCCAGCCCTTCAGAACCATTCTGGGAATTCTCGTGGTCTCAGAGGGGTTTAAACCCCGGTTTAACCCAGCTCAGATCCCGGCTTTGCTGCTGCCTCTGGGATCTCACAGACTGCCCATCCCAGGGAACTCCTGGAATTCTGCTTCCCCTGGAAGGCTCACCTGGTCTTCCACACTGTGGGATTGCATTTCAGGACACGGAAACCCCTGGAATTCTAAACTCAGTGAGAGCTGCGGGCGCTCAGCAGGAAGGAGGAGCAGGAGGAGGAGGATTTACCACAGAACTTCACATTTTTGGGACCATTTCCTCCAGATTCTGACCCTGCTGAAGGAGCTTTGCGCTCCCAACTCACAGTTTACTCCTGGAGTAACAGCTCAGAGCAGCTGAGCACTCTTTCCCTGCCATCCCCTCCTTTTGGGAGACCCCAAAACGCGGGATAAGGCAGAGCCCGGGCCCGGCTCAGCACATGGGGCCGTGCAAAAGGAGATTTTTTTTTTTTCCCCCTGTGAAGCGTCCACCAGGCGGATCCAGGGCACGCCAGGAGGTGTGGGGACCTGGCCAGCAGGCCGGCAGACCTACCTGGATGTTTTTTTCACAGTCAGTTTGCTGGTGGAGGGACAGCTCGCTCTCCAGCACAAATTTCTTGCCGCACTTGTCGCAGATCTGCATGCGCCTGTGCGTGACGTTCATGTGCTTCTCCAGGTACCAGCGCGTGTTAAACACCCTGGGGCACTTCTCGCACGTCAGAGTCTCCTTCTCCTCGCACTTGGGCTTCTGCACGGGCGCCTTGGGCTCCTTGGCAGCTTTCTTCTTGCGCTTGGGGGGCTCGGCGCCCTTCCTGCGGCCGCGCGTGGCTCGGGGCGCCGGGGAGGCGGCGGCGGCCGCGGCGGCTCTCCTGCTCCTCCTCTGGCCCACGCTGCCCTTCTCCACTCTCTTCTCCTTTTTCTTCTGCCTCTCGTTCTCCTCGTAGTCGTTGCTGTCTTCCGTGGCCTCCTCTTCCCCACTGTCACCCTCCTCTTCCTCACTGCTGCTCTTAAGGACAGCAGTCTCTTTGGACTGGGAGGGGACACCCTTCTCCCCTTTGGACACATTTAAGGTTTGGTTGTTAAGGTTTACCTCCACTATAATCTGCTCCCTTTTGTAAGTCACTTCATCTTCCTCCTCTTCCTCCTCCTCAGAGTCGTCAGAGTTTTCCCTGTCTTCTTTCACAGCCCGGACCTCTCCTACCGCTCTGCTCTCCCTGAAAAACGGCTGCTCCTCCCTCTCGTGGAGGTGGCCCTTGCCGCCCTTGCTGTCCACCAGCACCGAGAAGGGGCTCCCCGACTCCCTCTTGTACACCTTGGTGGACAGGTCGAGCTCCTGGCCGGGGTAGAAGGCGGGCGGCCCCTCCTGCGCCATGCCGGCCCCGGGGGGCTCCCCCTTGCCTGCCTGGCTCATCTGGGGGGGCTCATGGGGCGCCCTCGCTGCCGGCGGCGCTGCTCGGGCCCGGCGCCCCTTCCATCGGAGCCCGGCGGGCGCGGCTCGGTCCTGGCGGGCGCGGCTGCGGCGGGGTCGGGATCACGGCAGGGGCAGGGCGGGCAGGGATCGCGGGCGGCGAGCGGAGCCCTCGAGCATCGTATCTGCGGAGAGAGGGAGAGAGAGAGGGAATCAGTGGGGACTGCCGAGCAGAGCCCTCGAGCATCGGAGCCCTCGAGCATCGTATCTGTGGAGAGAGGGAATCAGTAGGGAATGAATGGCGATGGGGACAGCCCGGCCCGGGGCAGCCTTTCGGGGGACAGGGAGCCACAAACAGCAGCGAGCAGGAGAATGCCCAGCAGAGACCCCCAGGGAATGGAAATCCAGCAAGGGATACTCCCCCCATCAACCATTCCTGCTGGATTTTTGGGAGCACTGACAGCCCCAAAACAGCAGGGACCAGGAGAATTCCCAGCAGAGACCCCCAGGGAATGGAAATCCAGCAAGGGAAACTCCCCCATCAACCATTCCTGCTGGATTTTTGGGAGCACTGACAGCCCCAAAAACCAGCAGCAATCAGGAGAATGCCCAGCAGAGATTCCCAGGGAATGGAAATCCAGCAAGGGATACTCCCTATCAACCATTCCTGCTGGAATTTTGGGAGCACTGACAGCCCCACAAATAGCAGGGAGCAGTGATGGCCCCAAAACAGCAGGGACCAGGAGAATTCCCAGCAGGGACTGGGAAGGAAATCCAGGGAATGGAAATCCAGCAAGGGATACTCCCCATCAACCACTCTCCTGGATTTTTGGGAGCACTGATAGCCCCAAAACCAGCAGCAATCAGGAGAATGCCCAGCAGAGATCCCCAGGGAATGGAAATCCAGCAAGGGATACTCCCCATCAACCACTCTCCTGGATTTTTGGGAGCACTGACAGCCCCAAAACCAGCAGCAATCAGAAGAATGCCCAGCAGAGATTCCCAGGGAATGGAAATCCAGGCAAGGGATGCTCTCCATCCACCAGAGATAACCATAACCATTTCTAATTTTTGGGAGCAGTGATGGCACCACAAACAGCAGGGACCAGGAGAATTCCCAGAGAATGGAAATCCAGCAAGGAATACTCCCCATCAACCATTCCTGCTGGATTTTTGGGAGCACTGACAGCCCCAAAACAACAGGGACCAGGAGAATTCCCAGAGAATGGAAATCCAGCAAGGAATACTCCCCATCAACCATTCCTGCTGGATTTTTGGGAGCACTGACAGCCCCAAAACCAGCAGACACCAGGAGAATTCCCAGCAGAGATTCCCAGGGAATGGAAATCCAGGCAAGGGATGTTCTCCACCCACCACAGCTGTTTCTCCTGGGTTCCTGGGAGCACCGACGGCCCCAAACTCTGCTCTGCCCCCACAATCCACCCCAGCTCTCCCCCAGCCCACCCTCGCATTCCAGCCACGGGGGAATTCCTCCACTGAGGAATTCCCAGTTCTCACCTGGCAGCACTAAGCCAGCCCGGGAGATGCTGGATTTTGAGGGATTTGAGGAATTAATTCTTCCTCTGTCTCTCCCTCCCTTCAATCCCCACGGCACAACCTCGCTTTGCCCATCCACGTTTCCCCCGCGGGTTTTTCCAAGCTGGAATTTGCCCGGACTTTGCTGCCACTTCCTCCTGCAGGAAGCGCCACGTGGTCCCTCATGGACACAAAGCAATCCATCCCTCACATTTCTCTTTTTTCTCTTTTTTTTTTCCTTTTTTTCCTGAGGTTTTGGGCTGGGCCGATGCCATCAGGAATTCCTGGGATCAGAGGGTGCAGGGGAGGGGAATTAAGGACAGAGCCATCCCAGAGTGGGATGGAAGGGACAGCAAATCCCACCCAGGGACACTTTCCATGATCCCGGCCTGGCCTGGGACACTGCCAGGGATGGAGCAGCCACAGCTTCCCTGGGAACTCCATAATTTCTGTTCCACCAGAATTTCCCCCCTTTGGAGTGCATTTTAACTGGGCGGGAGATGAAGCAACCAGTGCTTGAATAAGTAATATTAATTATTGATAACGGGAATCTTTGTGAAGTGCCACACCGGGGAAAGAAAGGAAAAAATAACCAGTTTGGTGATGAACTTCATTAAAATACTCAAGCACTTCTCCGGGGTTACCAAATTACTCCAAATTAATTTCCTGGAGGTGCCTGGCAGGGACTGCAGCCTCAGCACCACAGCAGGGCCCATTCCCACTGCTCCATCCTCACATTTCCCCACAGGAAATCCCAGAGATGGGCTGTTAATGCTGGATTGTGGGCACAACTCACATTCAGAGGGAAAAAATATAAAATAAACTGGTTTTGGCCAGCTGGAATTCCCAATGCTACACCCAGGAAGCTGTGGGAAGGATGAATCCCAGTTTAGCTTTTCTTTGCAGTGGGATGGATTACTCAGGATTATTCAGGAAATTCCCAGTTCCACGTAGAAAATACCTGATTATTTCCTCATCATATTAAGCATCTCTAGGAAGCTGCAGGAGGAAATCAGAAATTCCACTGCACCAAACTTACCAGGAAAAGGAAATTTCACCTTTTCCACCATTTACCAAACGGCAAAAAATTCCTGCCAATATTTCACCTCTGCTCTCTAATGGGATATTGTGTGTAAAAAAACCCCTTTTCATCAAGAGGAATCACCTCAAATCAAGGCCACAGTGGGGTTTATTCTGAATTATCAAAGCTGTTTGCTCTGAAACCACTTCACTCTGCAGCATCAGCGGCTGCTGTGGCTTTGAACCTTTCACTGCCACCCTCAAGGGACCCACAACTTTCAAAACCATTATTTAAATAAAAAGCAAAGCCCTCCTTGGCCATTTAGCACAAACAGCAGCTCTGAAATACAGCCCTAAAAACGCTCTTAAAACACCTTTCCCCTTCGCTTTTAAATTTTTAATCCCAAAGCAGGTTTGGGTGTTTTTAATCCCAAAACACCCAAGCGCTTTTTGTTGTTTTAAAGGTGAATTTAATTTTGTCAAGGCAGATTTTTCCACAGAACAAATTCCAGTCACGCTGCCAAATGAGAGATGCAGGCCGTGATTAAGATGTAAAAAGGAAACAAGAGTTTCAAAGTGATTTTTGATGCTTATCAAGCCCCAAACCTGGGGAATATCTGCAGCAATCAAAGGTTTGCAAAGACTCCGACATGAAAAGCTCGAACTCTGAAGAAAAAAAAGCACAATTTGCAGACAAAAGAGTGGGTGGAGGAAGCTGGTGAGTGTGTGGGAGCAACTTCACACCGAGCTTCTGAAGAAAAACCGCATTTTTTGGTGTTACCGGCGCTAAAAATAGAGAGATTCGGGCTCGGCCGGGGAGGCCTCGGCCCGGCCTGGGCCCGGGGGAGCGGGGCCGGCCCGGAGGAAAAAGTGAGGAAAAACTGAGGGAAAAGTGGGAAAAAAACGAGGAAAAACAGGATTTCAGGAGAAGGTGAGGATGTGAGGGAAGCAGGATTTGAGGAAAAACTGAGGAAAAACAGAGGAAAAACTGGGGGGAAACTGACTGAGGGTGTGAGGGGGAAACTGGAGGGAAACTGACTGAGGGTGTGAGGGAAAAGTGAGGAAAAACTGAGGGAAAAATGGAGAAAAACTGAGGGAAAACGGGATTTCAGGAGAAGGTTAAGATGTGAGGGAAGCAGGATTTGAGGAAAAATGAGGATGTGAGGAAAAACTGAGGAAAAATTGAGGAAAAGCTGAGGGTGTGAGGGAAAAACTGGAGGGAAACTGACTTGAGGGTGTGAGGGAAAAACTGGAGGGAAACTGACTGAGGGTGTGAGGGAAAAACTGAGGGAAAAGTGGGAAAAAACTGAGGAAAAACAGGATTTCAGGAGAAGGCGAGGATGTGAGGGAAGCAGGATTTGAGGAAAAATGAGGGTGTGAGGAAAAACTGAGGAAAAAATGAGGGTGTGAGGGAAAAACTGACTGAAGATGTGAGGAAAATTAAAGATTTCAGGAAAAGCTGAGGGTGTGAAGATGTTTTCCCACTGAAACTCTGTGAAATCCCCAGGTCATGTGAATTCTGGAGAATGAGCCAGCAGGGAATAACCACAGATTGCACCAGGAAAACACAAAGTGAGAGCTAAAATGACAATTTTGGGGCGTCCTGTGCAGGAATTGACCTCGACCCCTGAGGGTCCCTTTATCAGGATATTCCACAATTCCACAAACGGGTCCATAACAGCTCAATACATCTGCAATATTGCGATAAAAAAGCCTCAATAAACTCTCCCGGTTGGAAGCACAGGTGCCTGGAACAGGCCCAGCCATTCCCAAACAGTGGGAAAACACATCTGAAGGGAATTATTTCAATTATTTCCCTCAGCTCTCAATCCCTTCTTTCTTGTGCTTTAGGTGCAAAAAGCCCTGAAAATCTGTTTTTAAGTGGGGAAGTTTTATCTCCGAGAGCCTCGGCACATCCAGGTGCTTTTGCATTTCCATGGGAAGTGCTGGAGCTGCCTGAGCCCATGGAAATGCAAAATAAATGCAAAATAAATGTAAAACAAAGCGCTGAGTGCTGCTAACGACCCTATTCCCATTCCCAGCACACTTATATATCTATTTTTTTTTTTTCCCCCACCATGCTCTGTCTGGAGCTGGCAGTTTCCCTCCAAGTCTTCCACAAGCTCATGGAAAATCAGATTCCCAAACCCCAGAAATGTATCTGTGAAATCCTGCCACTCAAACTGAAAATCCATGAGGAAGAAGCCTCAGGCTTTTCCCATTTTTCAAGAGGGACGATCTGGCTGAGTCCAGATTTTTGGGAGACACAAAGCCTTTCCAGCCAGCGGCTCCTGGATTTTTGTCAAGCATTATCTCCATGAGAAGAAATCCATTCCAGAGGTTTTCATTTCGGAATTCAGCACTAAAATCCCTCGGATTTTGCAATAAACTTGGGGTGTTTTATTGAATCTAAAGGAGTTTAAGATCTAACAGCCACAAACTCAACATTTTTCTTGAAGTAGGGAAAAAAAAAATGGCATTTCCCATTGAGCACCACTGACCCCGAGGTCCAGGAACTGTGGAAACCCCAAAAAGGAAATCTGTCATCAAGATCTCTTGCCCAAAATTAGCATTTTTCCACCCAAAGAGGCCCCGGAGGTGTCTCTGTGTCCTTGGATATGCAGAGGTGTAAATGAAGTGTGAATATCCTGTCCCAAAGCCACCTAGGAATTCCTACCTGGAGTTTCCCTGGCAGGAAAAATCCCATTTCCAGAGGGGAAAAAATCCCATTTCTAGGAGGGGTAAAATCCCATTTCCAAGGGGAAAAGAAAATCCTATTTTCAGGGAAAACCCAATCCCATTTCCACAAGGGGAAAAAACCCCATTTCCAGGGGGAAAAAAAATCCCATTTCCAGGGGGAAAAAAATCCCATTTCCAGGGGAAAAAAAATCCCATTTCAAGGGGGGAAAAAATCCCATTTCCATGGGAAAAAATCCCATTTCCAGGGGAAAAAAATCCCATTTCCAGGGGAAAAAAATCCCATTTCAAGGGGGAAAAAAATCCCATTTCAAGGGGGAAAAAAAATCCCATTTCAAGAGGGAAAAAATCCCATTTCCATGGGAAAAAATCCCATTTCCAGGGGAAAAAAAATCCCATTTCAAGGGGGAAAAAAAATCCCATTTCCAAAGAGCTCAGGCCCAGCAGAAGTTGCTGGAAAAACTCTGGGAATTGCTGGGAGAAGTCCCAGTGTGAAACCTCCCGAGGGAAGGGTGTCAGAAGGGCAGGAGCTGCTGCTGGCACCTGCCAGGTTTCACTCCCTGTTTTTTGTTTTTTATTTTTTTATTTTTTTAAATCCAGGGAGGAGCAGCTCACAAAATCCCAGGTCCAAAACCAGCTGGGAAACAACAGGAATTTGGGAAATTGGGGTTTTGGGGAAATCTGTCTCTTGTGCTGTGCTGATGGGGACAACGTCAGGAATTCCGCCCCAAAATCCTGGGAAAACTCCCTGAAAAGGCACAAATTGGGATGGAATTGGCCTCGTTTCTATGGGGATGTGTTTAAAAAAATCAGGTTTTGATTAAAAAGCTCTTTGAGGCATCAAACCCGTGACAGATCCCACTAAAACACCCCTTGGGGTGCAGATTCTTTAAATTTTGCTCCAATCCGGGAGCTGCTGAAAAGGATTTTAAGGCCTTGAGTTTTCAGCTGGGATCCAGGGAGGAACGGGTTAAAAAAATCCACATTTTTGGTGGGAAACACTGGAAAAATTCAGCCACGTTCACCTGAGGGAGCTCAGGACTGAGCAGGGAGATCTCACCAGGATCTGCTTTAACATTTAAAGGGTGAAACTTTGTAAGAATAAAATGAACTTTGCAGAAAAATTCCCATTTTTTCCCTCATTATTGTGGGGGGGAAACCCCCAAATAATGACTTAATAAAATCCTGAAAGGACCAACAGCGCAGATTTAGCAAAATGTAAATGAATGCTGTTTTGAAAAGTGAAATTATCTTTTAAAATTGGCTTTTAGAACGCCTGGATCTGGCAAGGAGGGAGCAGAGCGGGCTGAGAGTCTGTGCTGGGGGAATTGAACCAGGAGAAATAAAATATTGGATTTTATATGTCATATATAATATAATATAAATAATACATATTATATTATATTATATTATATTATATTATATTATATTATATTATATTATATTATATTATAGTATAGTATAGTATATTATAGTATAGTATATTTATAATATACTGTATATAATGTGGGATACATAATATATATATGTATCAAATTATATATGAATATATAATATGTAATATATATACACACAGTACATATATACATAATATTGTATATGATGCTATATATTGTATATATTATAATTTTTTTAATATAATAATTATTCAATAATATTAGAGAAATCTCCCTCTCCTCAGCGGCCTGCTGCTTCCTTTCAGTTCTGCCTCTTTCTTTTTTTTGTGGAATCAGGAATAAATTTAATTTAATTTATTTTTTTTTGGCCAGGGCCCTGAGAGCTGCAGAGAGAAATAGGTCAGTGAGGAGAGGAGTTTTGTAAGCACCTGAAATGCACCTGTGCCATCTCAGGTGTGCTCTGGGCACGTCCCTGCTCCTCCTGTTTACTGCAAAAATCCACCTCAGACACGGGCTACCCTTCCCAAGGCGTCCCCACAGGGAATCTCCTGCTCTGAGCACAACAAGAGACTTTGCAGAGATAAAAGCTTCACATTTTTAGGTGAGGCTGCAGCTCTTGGGGTAAAATCTCCGCATTCTGTGGTTGTAGGGGCAGCACCCCAATATCTTCTGGTTTTGGATGATTTACCCCAATTTCCTCCCTTCCCACTGCAAGATTTCCTCTGGAAACGTCAGCTAAAGGTTCCTTATATCATTATTAGTGAATGAAGTCAATTAAACCCTTCAAAACTCACAATCACCTCCATTGCCAAAGCCTCTTCTGATCACATCAATACTCCAAAGGTGTTTTAACAAATGGCCCCAAATCCCCATTCCTGCAGCTCTGAGCTTCCTCCCGCAGAAAATAAAAATTATAAAATTCTAAACCAGCCCTCAGCCCCCTGGCAGCCCAGGAAACACAACTGGAAAACCCAAAAAGCCTCCAGGAATTTGCGCTTTTCCTACACACGGCCTCTGGAAAAGCTCTCAGAGCTGTTTGCACCCAGATTTTGGGGTCACATCTGGAACTGCAAGGCAGCTGCACGCAGATTTTGGGGTCACACCTGGAATTCCTGCGCTGCCTGCCCAGGATGAGGCCCTGCATCCCTGCAGGAGATGGGTAAAAAGCCACAAAAGCAGCGGGGAACGCACCTGGCACACAGGTAGGGAGGTGGAGAGGTAAATCCAGAGCGAGAACGCCCAAGCCAGGTAAATTATCAGATCTGATAAACACGAGGGAAATCATCAGATAGCACAGACACAAAGCCCTTTGAAAATCACGCTTGGCAGCCCCGAAGCCCTTACAAAACCATCTCAAAAATCCATTTTTTTAGCACAGATCAGGCGGCGAAGGGAGGGAAGCAGAACAGAACTTCCAGCTGGGCAGAGCCCAGGTGCTTCCCAAAGCTCCTCTCGCCATCATCCCCGGCCTGTGCCAGCCAAAAACTCCCGTTCCTCGCATTTCTCCCTTCCACCGAACTCGCCTGCCATTAAAGGTCTTGAAGGAATTCTGGTGAACCCCAGGAGAAGCCGCTCGGCTCTTCCCAAAGTTGCGCGGAAGGCGCTCAAGAATCACTCCCAAAATCCCAACCCCGGGGCGCCCGCAGCGCACCGCGAGCCGGGCAAGGGGAAAGCACCTGGAGGAAAAGGCTGAGATTGAGAGAAACCTCCCGAATTCACAAAGCCGGGGCACGGCACCAGCCCGAGCCGAGCGGCGACACCGGCGGGGACAGGGCAGGGGCCGAGGGGACGCGCCGCAAACCCCAGTCCTGCAGGAATGCTGCCTTCCCTCCGCTCTGTTGCGGGATCTCACCTTCCCTCCCTTCCCCCGGGCAGGTGACACGGGCCCGGTACCCGCGGGAGGGCACACAGAGCCCCGGACACCGGGCAGAGCCCCCCGATCCCCGGACCCGGCACAGAACCCCCGGACCCGGCACAGAACCCACACAGAACCTCCGGACCCCCAGACCCCGGGCAGAGCCCCCGGAGCTCGCACAGAGCCCCCCGACCCCCGGGAGAGCCCCGGACACCGGGCAGAGCCCCCGGAGCTCGCACAGAGCCCCCAGCCCCAGGGGAACCCCCCGACCCGGGCAGAGCCCCCCGGCCCCATCCCCGCCCGCCCGCCCCTTCCCGCTGCCCGGGGCTCCCCCGGTGCCCCCGCTCCCCTCCGGGCCGAGAGCCGCCCGTGCCCCGCTCCCCCCGCCGCCCACCGCCGGGCCGGGCCTAGCGCTGCCGGGCTGCGCCGCCAGGCCCGGGGGGAAGGAACGGGGAAGGGGCTCGGCGGCCGCGCGGGCGGCCCCGCACTCACCCAGGCCGGTGCCCTCGGGGCCGCCCCCGCCGCCGTCCATGCCGGGCGGCGCGGGGAGGGGGGCGCGGGCGGGCGCGGCGGCGGAGGGCGGAGGGCAGGGCGGCCGGGCCCTCCCTCCCTGCCTTCCCTCCGGCCCCTCCGCTCGGCCCCCGCGCTCCGGTGGCCGCCGCCGCCGCTGCCTCGGCCCGGGGCCGGCGCTCAGGCCCAGGCGCTGCCGCCGCGGGCGGGCGGACGCCGCTCCCGCTGCCCCTCGGCCGCCGCCGCCGCAGCGCTACGTGGCCGCCGCCGCAGCCGCCGCCGGTCCTCGCGGGGGCGCGCGCGCGCGGGTTTCGTTAAGGCGGGTGGGGGGGGGTGGGGGGGGGGAGGATGGCGGGGGCGCGCCCCGTGCCCGGACCGGTGCGCGGCGGGAGCGCGCGCGCGGGGGGGGCTTGGGGGAGGGGAGCAGGCGGGGGAGCGCGCGCGGGCGGCGGGAGCGCGCGCGGGCTAAAGGGCCGGGAAGGTTTGGTGGGGGGGGGGGGTGTATAGTGAGTGCGTGAGTGCGCGTGTGCGGGAGCGCGCGGAGGCGGGGAGGGAACAGACAGTGATGTGGGGCGGGGGGGGGAAGGAGGGGGGCAAAACACCCCGCGGCACAGGCCGAGGGCAGCGGGGACGGCAGGTGCGGGAGCGCGCACGGGTGACGGCGGGCGGCGGGGTGACACACACAGAGCGCGGGAGCGCGCACGGGTGGAACGGGGGCACCCGCGGGACGCGCGCTGACCGGGGGAAGGGGGCGGCGCTGTGCGCATGCGCCGCCGGGGGCCGTTCCCGCGCGCCCGCCCCTTTCCCGCCGCTGCTTCACCTGAGGCGGCGGCGCGCGGGCCGCAGGTGAGGCGGGCGGGGGGTGCGCATGCGCGGGGACGGGGAGCGGGCTCGGTACCCCGCGCCGGTAATTAGCGACCGGACCCTAATCAGTGCGGTGCGGTGATTGCGGGGGTAAAGCTGTTGTGTGAGGGGGTTGATGGAGCGGGGGGCGCCCCGGCTCTCCCTCAGCCCGCCCGCCCATTGCTCCGCGCTGGTAATTAGCGAGCCCGATCTAATTAGCTCGCCGAGGTGAGGCGGGCCGAGCCCTCACGGAGCCCCGGGGCTCTCAGGGCTGGCGGGGATGGCTCCTGCCCTCAGAGCTGCCCCTCGGGCTCAGGTGAGGCCCTGAAGCCCCTAAGCCAGGCCCAGGTGAGGCCCTGAGCCCCTCAGCGCTCTGCAGGAGCCAGACCAGTCAGTGCCAAACCCCAGCTGCCGCTTGCTCAAACTTTCTCTCCTCTTAACACGCTAATAACTACTTGACTCCAGCCTGCGGTTTGGTGATTACACCCTGATGAGTGAGGTGAGCGCTGTGACAAGGAGCAGCACCTGTGGCAGGTAGCTGCTGACAGGTGGGGGGTGACATGGGGGGACACGGAGCTGTCCCTTTCCAGGCTGGCACTGCCTTCTCCAGGTGCCAGCTGCCCTGGGAAGCTGCCGAGCCTCGGCCGCAGCCCCAAAACCGCTGCTGGGGCTGTGTAGGAGGGGACAGCGCTGCTGTGGTTTGGGTTTGGCAGCCGTGGAGGAATTAGCGAGAGCGGCAGGAGCCCACAGGGGGAAGGGCAGCGCTGCTGTTTCCCGAGGGCTGCTCTCAGCTTCGTGTTCCTCTCCTAAACCCTTCGCTCCACCGCCACCTCCACCTGGGGTTTGTTTCCTCACCTGCAAACGCCCCCAGCAGCGGAGGGCGCCGGGTTTGAGATTCTGCCAAAAAAAAAAACCTCGGCGGCCTCGCTCCCCCGGCGTCGCAAATGCCAAATTCCAGAGGGTTTGACTCGCTCTGGCTCCTGGACAAAGCCCAGAGCGGAGCTGCCCGTGCCGAGCGGGGATCGGGGCTCACGGAGGCAAAGTTCAGGATGGAGTTAAAGGGGCAGGGCAGGCTCGGGGCGGGAGCAGAACAATGCTCCCCGCTCTCCTCCTTGCCCGGCTGTTCCTGGGGCACAAGGGGACGCGCTGACCCAGTGGGAGCTGTCCCAGTCTCTGCTGGACGTGCTCACCTTGGGGTGCCTGGACACGGCTCCATCTGAGCCCAACGTGCAGCTCCTGCAGGGAAAATGGTGTTGGGGCAGGTGCTGCTGCTGCCGGATAACTCTGGGTGAGGATATGCTGGGATTCCCTGCCTTGGAGAGGGAAGGAAGAAGAATCTTGGGGATTTTTTTGTTCCCTGGGAGGTGAATGCACAAGAAGCAGCGACAGCCCCTTTTCCACATGTGGGATTCGAGGGACAGCGTGCAGCAAAGGAGCACAGAGCCATCAACCACAGCCACCAAGGGCAGCAGGTACAGATATCCTGGAGCTCCTGGCATGAGGAAAACAAGGAACTCATCCTCCCATCCATCCCTGAGTGAGAAAGAGGGGAACCAACCCAGCCCCTGCAGCTCTGCTCAAACAGTTCCTGCCCCAGAGCCACAGGTCCTGGTCAGCCCCATTTCCTCGGGTCACCTCTGGCCCTGGGGTCCTTCTCTCCAGAGTTAAAAACCCCTCCTGCGCCAGGCAAAGGTGACACAAATCTCCATTTCCTCCTGAGCCCCTGCAGCCCCTCAGCTGTGGGTGGCATTGGCCTCCCCTGTGAGCCAGATTTTGTTTTTGTCCAAGCAGCTTAGGGCCCGTCAGGCTGGAGAAAGCACAGCAGAAGCGGGAGAACGTGCTGGGCCGAGGGCTGCAGACGCAGCAGAACGCGCTGCCCCCACCTGCGGGGCGGGCAGAGCCCCTGGGGCTGCTGAGGGAGCAGATTCGGGGCGTTGCTGGGGCGCAGGGAGCTCCTCTGGGGTCAGCAGCGCCTCTGGGGAGAGGGGATCGCTCAGAAATGAACAGATCCCCTCGCGTGAGGGGCACAAATCCCCTCAGGAGGAGCAGATCTCACTCAGGGGCACAGATCCCCTCAGGAGGAGCAGATCTCACTCAGAAATGAACAGATCCCCTCACTCAGAAATGAACAGATCTCACTCAGAGAAGAACAGATCTCATTCACTCGGAAATGAACAGATCTCATTCACTCAGAAATGAACAAATCTCACTCAGAAATGAACAGATCTCAGAGAAGAACAGATCTCATTCACTCAGAAATGAACAGATCTCACTCAGAAATGAACAAATCTCACTCGGAAATGAACAGATCTCACTCGGAAATGAACAGATCTCACTCGGAAATGAACAAATCTCACTCAGAAATGAACAGATCCCCTCACGTGAGGGGCACAAATCCCCTCAGAAGGAGCAGATCTCACTCAGGGGCACAGATCCCCTCACTCAGAAATGAACAGATTTCACTGAGAAATGAACAGATCTCACTCAGAGAAGAGCAGATCTCACTCAGAGAAGAACAGATCTCACTCAGAAATGAACAGATCTCACTCGGAAATGAACAGATCTCACTCAGAAATGAACAGATCTCACTCAGAAATGAACAAATCTGACAGGAGGATCCTTGGGAAACCTCCTGGAGCATCCATCCCTGGCCCTTCACCCGGTGCCTGGTGATTTGTGAGGCCCCCAGACGCTGTCAGTTCTGCCTTGGGCACAGCCTGGACCCGACACCTTTGGGACGATTTCTCCGTCCCCGAAGGAGCAGAGCCCTTGGAGCCGCCCAAAGATCCTGGAAAGGGAAACTGAGGCACAGATGGTGCTGGCAGCCCCAGCCGTGCAGCCCCAGCCGTGCAGCCCCGGGTTTATCTCCAGACCTGCTCAGGATGCCCTGGAGCAGCGGCAGGGGAAGCAGAAGGGGAACAAAGGGATTTTCCTGCTGGGTGCTGCCACAGGAAGCCCTGGGAGCCACCACGGAGGCTTTGAGGCCTCTGTGTCACTGCAGAGGAAATTCCTGTTCCCTTTCCCAGTGCAAAAGCACAATTAAAGATGAATTGCCTGCAGGCAGCGAGCTCACACCCGGCAGCATCTCCTGGTGCTGGGGAGCGCTGGCAGCTCCATCTGGGGCTGTTCCTTCTCACCACTGCACCATTGGAGCCAGCAGCCCCTGCACAAAACACCAAAAATTAAATCCCCCTTTGGCCAGACTCGGCTTTGTGCTTTTTTTTTTTTTGCCTTTTCAAAGTACAGATTCCTCACAAGGAAGTTCTAAAGTCCGTGCTGGAGCAATCATTAAATGAAAGCTTGGCCCTGAGGGTCGCTGCCCATCTCCCAGCCTGACCTGGGCCGTGAGTCCTGCTCTTTCCATGTCATTCCTGCTCTTTTCCACATAATTCCTGCTCTGTTTTTCCCAGGACATTTTCTGCTGAATCCCCTTGGGCACAAACATCACACAGGCGAGGAAACTCCTCCCCATCTCCTGCTCTCCCTGAGCTGCCAGCCCCTCCAGGGCAGGGATGATCCTGGGTTTGGTCCCTGTCTCACCTGAGTGATCGTTCCAACCCGCTCTAGATCAGGAATTGTCCCGGGTTTGGTCCCTGTCTCACCTGGGGCAGCTGCAGCAGGGCCAGGTGCCCGTCCCAGTGCCCAGCAGACCCCAGGTGCCCCAGAGGCTGCCCCAGGTGCTCTCACCTGATGACAAATCCAGCCAGACTCACACCCCAGGCTCTGCAGGTGTCAGGGTTGCTCCCTCTCTTTGCCAGCACCCAGCCCACCCTCACCTCTCCTGAGACAGCAGCACAAAGAAAACCAAGGAGCCAGGGTGCCAGCCTTGGGACCGTGACATTTATTGAGGGCTGGTTACACAATCTCACCCTCTCACAGCTCCCCTTATCTCACCTTCTGAATCCCCAAATCTCTTTCTGAATTCTCAAATCTCACTTTCTGAACTCCCAAATATTTTTGAATTCTCCAATCTCACTTTCTGAACTCCCAAATCTCTCTTTCTGAATCCCCAAATCTCTTTCTGAATTCTCAAATCTCACTTTCTGAACTCCCAAATCTCTCTTTCTGAATTCCCAAATCTCACCTTCTCAATTCCCAAACCTCACCTTCTCAATTCCCAAACCTCATCTTCTCAATTCCCAAACCTCACCTTCTCAATCCCCAAACCTCACCTTCTCAATCCCCAAACCTCACCTTCTCAATCCCCAAACCTCACCTTCTCAATTCCCAAATCTCATCTTCCGAATCCCCAAATTTTCCTGAACTCCCAAACTCAGAGAGTCCCCGAGGGCAGCGCAGGGGAGGAACCGCAGGCCTGGCGTCGCGAGCGTTCACTTTTATTTGATTACCCATCCAAAAAAAAAAAAAACACCCCAAAAAATCCCTCCACAATCTCCGAATTTCCGTTTCCTCCGCGAGGAAATTGCACTGATTTCTTGCCCCCTGCGTTCGCCGGCGCTCCCCAGGCGTTGGGCAGGGCTCACTGGGGCAGCTGCAGCAGCACGGACTGTCCCGAGGGCAGGTAGGTGATGTTGCGCGAGCGCGACAGCTGGTACGCGATGTCCTCGGCCGCCTCCAGCTTGCGCAGCTCGATCAGCCCGTCCCCCGCCGTGGCCAGCGAGTTGGCAATCAGCTCCGCCGCCTTGGAGTCGCCCTCCGCGGAGATCACCGCCGCCTTCTTCTGCTGCTCGGCCTGCGGGGAGAGCAACAGGGATGGACGGACGGACGGACAGAGCAGTGCCGCCCCGCGGGGCTTCCCCCGGCCAGGGCGGGTGAAAGGGCTTTGGTTGTAGTTTTAAACCGTGGGATTGAAAATAACCTGTTTGCCTGCTGCGGGAAAAGGAAAAAAAAAGGCAATTTCGAGCTGAATTTTGGTGATTTTCTGTGCAGGGATGGGATGTAAGGAAATAAAGGCAGTGCGGAAGGTCTCACAGCTGAGGAGTTCCAGCTGAACTCATTGCCAAAGATTAGGAAAGGATGTAAGGAAATAAAGGTAGTGCGGAAGGTCTCACAGCTGAGGAGTTCCAGCTGCACTCATCGCCAAAGATTAGCAACAGGGCTGCCCTTAATAGGCTACAGCAATAAGGAGAGTGCTACAAAACAGTGGGGAGGTGGTTGAGGTTAGAGTTGGAGTTTGTTGGCTGTGCTGTGATGAAGAAGGAGTCAGTGCTGTGAGGAGCTGCCCATGAGAAATCACTGAGAAGCTGTGGAACTTTTGAAATAAGACCACAACAAATTTCGGCCTCTCCGTCCCACCCAGAGATCCTTGTTGGCAGCTCCCAAAGCCAGAGCCTGCAGTCAGCTGGAACCTGAGCTGACACAAGAAGTGAAAACCCCACTGTGCTGCTGGACACTCCAGATATGAATCCAGAGTGGATCCAAGCAGGGATGAGCCAGGAGGAAACAGCAAGCATGGCTGCAATCAGCACTGAGGGGTGCAAGGAGAAGCCTTCTCCAGCTGGGTTTGTGTTGTATATTGAGGAAAAAAACATTTCTGGTCAGCACTCCAGGGAGGCTGGGACGTGATATTAAAGGAAAAACCCCTGGAGAGGGAAGGGGAGGGCAGAGGTGACCCCCAGTCTCCTGAAGGAGCAGGTACCTTCTCCACGATGAACCTGGCCCGCTCTGCCTCCTGCTGCGCCACCTGCTTCATCTCCACCGCCTCCGTGAACTCCTTGCCGAAGGTCAGGTGGGTCTGGGGGCACAAACCAAACCCAGACCGGGTCACGGCAGGGACAGTGCCACAGCCACACCGGGATAGGCACAGAAACCCGGATCCCACAAGGAAATCCCACCGGGATCCCACACCCACGGAGGGGAAAGCTCCAGAAACAAAGTGTCCAAAGTCCCCTTGGGCAGAAACAAAGTCACCTTCTGCAGAGGCTTCCTGCCCACCCTCTGCTCCCAGCAGGATCCATTTCATTTCTGAAGGGAGCTGGGAGGGCAGAGCTCCCTCCCTGGATGGCTCAGCACAGGAACCAGAGGGGATTTTCTGCTGTCCCAGTGGGGATTGTCCCTCCTGCTGCTTCCAGGGCTGCCTGTGGAGCTGCCCCCAACCCCAGAGCCCCTGCAGCCCAATCCATCCCCCTCAGCAGCTCCTGGGGGGTGACAAAACCCCTGCACAGGAAGGGCTGAGGCCACCCAGAGGCCACCAAGGGCTGCCCAAGGTCACGGGGACGACAGCAGAGCTGTGACCGTGATGTCCCTCCAAACACAGCCACGCGTGTCCACGTGTCCAGCCCGCCACGCTCTGGCCACCCAGGGGTGCCCCCCTGTCCCCGGGGTCCCTGCAGGGCTCACCAGGGACACGTCGTCCAGGATGAGGCCGAAGGTGGCCGCGCGCTCCGTGAGGTCCTCGCTGACCTGCCGGGACACCAGCTCCCGCTGCGTGATCAGCTCGCCTGCGTCAAAGCGCGCCTGGAACGGGAGGGAACGGGATGGGACGGGGTGGAAACTGCTGGGAACGGGGTGGGACGGGGTGGAAACTGCTGGGAATGGGATGGAACGGGGTGGAAACTGCTGGGAACGGGGTGGGACGGGGTGGAAACTGCTGGGAACGGGGTGGGACGTGATGGAAACTGCTGGGAATGGGGTGGAAACTGCTGGGAACGGGAGGGAAACTGCTGGGAACAGGAAGGAAACCACTGGGAACGGGAGGGAAACCGCTGGGAACGGGATGGGGCAGGATGGAATGGGATGGACACTGCTGGGAACAGCTGGGACACGCTGGACACCACTGGGAGCAGGATGGAATGGGATGGACACCTCGGAAGGGGATGGACGCCACTGAGAATGGGACGGAATGGGATGGACAGCTCTGGGAACGGGACGGACACTGCTGGGAATGGCTGGAACAGGACAGACACCACCGGGAACAGGACGGAATAGGACGGGCACCTCGGAAGGGCACGGACACTGCTGAGAACAGGTGGGAATGGGACGGACACTGCTAGGAGCAGGCGGTGACCAGACACAGCCCCAGGCTGCGCCAGCGAGGACAGCAGCAGGAATTTCCCCATGGAAAGGGAAAGCCTCCCAGGGAGGTTTGGAGTCCCCAGCCCTGGCAGCGTCCAAGGCCAGGCTGGGAGCCCACGGCGGGCACTGGACGAGCTCCAGCTGCCTCCCACCCAAGCCAGGCTGTGACTCCAGGATTCCAGCAGGGCCCAGGGCGTGCTCACCACCACGGACTTGAGGATCTCGGTGGTGATGGAGGGCAGCACGCGCTCGTCGTAGTCCTCGCCGATGCTGGTGAAGATGCGCGGCAGCTGCGCCGTCACGGGCCGGAACAGGATGCGCAGCGTGATGTTCACGTTCTGCAGGTCTGCAGCGGCGGGAGCACAGCGCCCTCAGGGAGCTGCAGGGGCAGGGGGTGCTCCCAGGAAACCCCCCCGTGGAAAACGAGCTGGGGTCTGGCCCTTGGGACCACAGCTGCTGGGGCAGAAGGATGAACCCCAAACCCTGGAGCCCCCAGAGCCACTGTCCCCATTGCTGGAGCCCCCAGAGCCAGTGTCCCCATTGCTGGAGCCCCCAGAGCTGGTGTCCCCAAACCCCTAGAGCTCCCAGACCCACTGTCCCCATTGCTGGAGCCCCCAGAGCCAGTGTCCCCAGAGCTGGAGCCCCCTGAGTCCCCAAACCTCTGGAGCCCCTGGAGGTCCTGGTGTCCCCAGAGCCCCCAGAGCCAGTGTCCCCAGAGCTGGAGCCCCCAGAGCCAGTGTCCCCAGAGCTGGAGCCTCCAGAGCTGGTGTCCCCAGTGTCCCCAAACCCCTGGAGGTCCTGGTGTCCCCAGAGCCCCCAGAGCCAGTGTCCCCAGAGCTGGAGCCCCCAGAGCCACTGTCCCCAAACCCCTGGGTGTCCCAGTGTCCCCAGAGCCCCCAGACCCAGTGTCCCCATTTCTCGAGCCCCTGGATGTCCCCGTGTCCCCAAACCCCTGGAGCCCCTGGATGTCCCAGTGTCCCCATTTCTGGAGCCCCTGGATGTCCCGGTGGTGTCCCCAGAGCCCCCAGAGCCACCTTTGCTGCCGGTGATGACGGGCACGTTGCGGGGCCGCGAGCGGCAGTCGAAGATGATGGGTTTCTGCACCCAGGGGATCAGGAAATGGGTGCCCTCGCCCACCACCACGTCCTGCACGCCCCGGAAGCGGTCGAAGATCACAGCTCTGTGCCCTGCGTCCACTGCGGGGCAAAGAAACAGCGCTCAGGGCTGCTGCGCTGCTGCCCTGGCGGTTGGGGACTTAATTAACAGCACGGCTTAATTAACAGCGTGGTTTGGACAACAAACTGCACGCGCCCCCCAGTCTGCTCCTCACAGAGCAGCTCCGTGACTTTTGGACGGAGAACCTCCCAGTCTGTTTGTACTGGGCAGTAAAGGCACTGAGAGGTCGGGGTGTGGACAGAAACACAACACTAAGAGATCAGGGCTGTCCCACTCACCGTTGTAAAGAGCGGAGTTGACGACTCCCCCCGCCACAGCCAAGCCCAGGCCGAGCTTCCCGATGCTCTCGAACACCTTGGCAGCCATCTCAGCGCTGCAGCCCCCGCTCCGGAGCCCTCCTGCAAAGCCAGAGAACGCTCAAACCTCACCGGAAAGGCTGCGACCCCTGCCCAGAGCCCCGGGCCACAAAACCGCGCCGGGCTGCGACCCCTGCCCAGAGCCCCGAACCACACCGGGGTCTCCCCAGCCCCGGGGGTCTCCCTCCCGTGACCCTCCCCGGGCTCGGACCCCTCCAGGGCCTTCCCCCGCTCTCCCGTGCCCGCACACCCCCGGGTCTCCCGCCCATCCCGGCCCCGCACGCTCCCCAGGCCGCCCCTCCCCGCTCCCTCCTAGGCCGCTAGCCCCCAGCACGGGCACCCCAGGGGCCAAGGCCTCGCTGTGCCCACCCTGCCCGCCTCGCTCAGGCCGCAGCTCGGCTCGGCTCCCGCGGTTTCCCTCGGTTTTCCCGGTTCCCCGGTTTTCCCGGACCCACCGCCGCCCGCCCTCCCGCCGCCGCTCCCGCCGCGCCGCTGACCTCCACATGAATCCGCGGCCGCCCCCTCCAGCGCGCCTGCGCGCCGCTGCAAGACGCGCGCTCCTCATTGGCCCGCGCCTCCCGGGGCTCTCTGGGATATGTAGTTCCCAGCCGCCGCGCCCGCTGCCGGCCCGCCTATGAGTTCCGGTGTGCCCCGCGGCGCCCCGCTGGCTGAGCAAGGCCGCGCGCTATTGGCTGGGGCGGTGCGCTGCGCGCAAGGGCTCTTGGGAGATGTAGTCCCGGCGAGGGATGGCACGTGGGGGGCGTGCGGGGACAAGGGACATTAGGGTGACACGGGACACGTGGGGGACACGGGACATGCGTGGGGACACGGGGACCATTGTGGGGGCAGCGCTGCCCGCTCCCAGAATGCCAGGACGGGCTGGCACCTCTGAAGGTCACACAGGCAGGGTCACCTGGCCAGGCAGCGTCACCTGGAGCAGGGGACACGGGTGGGGTTGGAATGGCCAAGGGACCCCTCAGACCCTTCCTGGCCACCTGTCCCGGCCACCCTCCATGGACAGCTCTGCCTCCTGCCCAGGTGTGGCACTTGTGGTTGATTTCTGGCCATTGCTCCTCGTGCTGGCACCGCTGAGCAGGGTCTGACACCTCCTGGAAATATTTCCACGTATTGGTGGGATCCCTGCTCCAAAATGAGAGATTACACCGATATCTGAGATATTTCCATATATTGGTGGGATTCCTTCTCCAAAATGAGAGATTTCCATGGATATCTGAAATATTTCCATGTATTGGTGGGATTCCTTCTCCAAAATGAGAGATTTCCATGGATTTCTGTGCATTGGTGGGATCCCTGCTCCAAAATGAGAGATTTCCACGAATATATGAGATATTTCCATGCATGAAAGGGATCCCTGCTCCAAATGAGAGATTTCCATGGATATCTCAGATATTTCCATGTATTGGTGGGATCCCTTCTCCAAAATGAGGGATTTCCATGGATATCGGAGCTATTTCCATGCGTCGGTGGGAATCTCTCCAGCGACAGATCCCCGCGGATATTTCAGCTATTTCCATAGAAATTTAGGATATTCCCGCTCTCAGCCTTCCCTCCTCCAGTCTCCCCGGGCCCAGCTCCCTCTCTCTCCTCACCCGAGCTGCTCCAGACCCCAAAATCATTTTCGGGCCCTTTCCAGCAGCTCCTCGCCCTTCCCGGGCCGCGGACACCGGGACATTCCCGGCCGTGTCCCCTCCCGCGCCCGGAGCCGCTAGAGGGAAGCAGCGCTCTCCCTTTGGCTCCGGCAGTCCCGAAAAATGGGGGAAACACGGGAAAAAATCCCGCGCAGGAACCCCATTACCGGGGCATGGCAGCAGAACCGCGCCCCAAAATTGAGCTGGAACCCCGTTACTGGGGGTGGCTGTGGAATTGCACCCCAAACCAGCACAGGAGCCCCGTTATTTGGGGTGGCAGCAGAACCGCACCCCAAATTGAACTGGAACCCCGTTATTTGGGGTGGCTGTGGGATTGCACCCCAAAATTGAGCTGGAACCCCGTTACTGGGGGTGGCTGTGGGATTGCACCCCAAATTTGCGCTGGAACCCCGTTATTGGGGAATGGCTGTGGGATTGCACCCTAAAATTGAGCTGGAACCCCGTTACTGGGGGCGGCTGTGGGATTGCACCCCAAACCTGTGCTGGAACCCCGTTATTGGGGGGTGGCTGTGGGATTGCACCCCAAAATTGAGCTGGAACCCCGTTACTGGGGGTGGCTGTGGGATTGCACCCCAAAATTGAGCTGGAACCCCGTTATTGGGGGTGGCTGTGGGATTGCACCCCAAATCTGCGCTGGAACCCCGTTATTTGGGGACTGGCTGTGGGATTGCACCCCCCGAGCCCTCCCCGAGCCCCCCCAGCCCCCGGTGCCGTTTTTGGGGGGCGTTTCGGGGCGGGCAGCGCGGGCGGCCCCAGAAGGGCCCTTTGTGCCCCCCGGGCTGGGAAGGGACGGGAACAAAGCGCGGCCTCTTCTCCTCCCCGCGCTGCTCCCGAACCGCGGCACGAACGCGGGGGGGACCCGGGGGGTGCCGGGAATGGGGGGGCTCCACCCCAGATCCGGTGTGGGGCTGGCGCTGAGCCCACTCCCACCCACCCCATCCTTTGGGGGTCCCGGCGTTCCCGGGGCTCCCAGCCCTTCTCGGGGTCCCAGCCCAACCTGGGGGTCCCAACCCAAACCTGGGGGTCCCAGCCCTTCTCGGGGGTCCCAGCCCAACCTGGGGGTCCCAGATCAGCCCAGGGGGTCCCAGATCAGCCCCGCGCCCGGGGGTCTCAGACCAATCTGGGGGTCCCAGCCCTGCCCTGGGATCCCAACCCAGCCCTTCCCGGGGGTCCCGGCCATTCCCAAGGATCCCAACCCAGCCCAATCTGGGGGTCCCAGCCCTTCTCGGGGGTCCCAACCCAGCCCAGCCCTTCTCGGGGGTCCCAGCTCTTCCAGGGGGTCCCAACCAGTCCAGGGGTCTCAGCCCTTCTCGGGGGTCCCAGCCCAGCCCAATCTGGGGGTCTCAACTCAGCCCTTCCCGGGGGCCCCAGCCCAATCTGGGGGTCTCAGCCCTGCCCAGGGATCCTAACCCAGCCAGAGGGGTCCCAGCCCATCCTGGGGGTCCCAATCCAGCCCAATCTGGGGGTCCCAGCCCAGCCCATCCCGGAGGTCCCAGCCCAATCCAGCCCATCCCGGGGGTCTCAGCCCTTCCCGGGGGTCCCAGCCCAGCGCCGCGCCCGGCGCAAACCCGAATCAGGCTCAATTTCAATTCAATTAGCGAAACTGCATTAAAGCCCAGCGAGGACGCGGCTCGCGGTGGAAACGGCCCTAATGTGATTTCGGCCGAGCCGCCTGCCGCGATTTGCAAGTCAGAGAAATCGAGTTAGGGCTGCTCGCGTTCTGGGCTCCGTCCGCACGGCCCCGCGGCGCGGCTTCATTCATTACCGGGCTGGAAAGCCGGCCTGCCCCGCCCGGGGGGGCAAAAACACCCCCGGGGCACCGGGACCACCGGGCAGCCCCGGGCTGGGGACGGGGATCGGGGATTGTCCCGGATCCCAGCACGGACTGACCCGGAGCGGCCCCGGTTTGGGGTTCGGGGATTGTCCCGGATCCCAGCACGGACTGACCCGGCGCGGCCCCGGTTTGGGGTTTGGGGATTGTCCCGGATCCCAGCACGGACTGACCCGGCGCGGCCCCGGTTTGGGGTTTGGGGATTGTCCCGGATCCCAGCACGGACTGACCCTGACCCAGCGCGGCCCCGGTTTGGGGTTTGGGGATTGTCCCGGATCCCAGCACGGACTGACCCGGCGCGGCCCCGGTTTGGGGTTTGGGGATTGTCCCGGATCCCAGCACGGACCGACCCGGTGCGGCCCCGGTTTGGGTTTGGGGGATCGCGGAGGGTTCGGGGAGCAGCGGGATTGTCCCGGAGCCCAGAGAGAGCGACTCTGACCCGGTACAGCCCCGAGCTGAACCCCCCCGTGCCGGGCTGGGCCGTGCCGTGCCCGCAGGGGGAACGGGACCGTCCCGTTCTGCCGGCCCGGGGTCCCCGCCGCTCGCCGGGGCTTCTCCCCGGTGTCTACCGGCCCTAAACCGGGTTTGCTCCGCCATCTGGAACCGGCCGCGTTATTCGGGAAAGCTCCGGGAGCTGGGAATTGTCAGCGCCAAGGAAATTGGGGCTGAGTCAGGGAAAAGCGCAGCCCCCCAAAACCCACAGCCCCAAACCCCGCATCCTCCCCAAACCCCGCATCTCCCCAAACCCCGCATCTCCCCAAATCCCGCATCTCCCCAAACCCCGCATCTCCCCAAATCCCGCATTCCCCAAACCCCGCATCTCCCCAAACCCCGCATTCCCCAAAACCCACAGCCCCAAACCCCGCATCCTCCCCAAACCCCGCATCTCCCCAAACCCCGCATCTCCCCGAACCCCGCATTCCCCAAACCCCGCATTCCCCAAAACCCACAGCCCCAAACCCCGCATCCTCCCCAAACCCCGCATCCTCCCCAAACCCCGCATCTCCCCAAACCCCGCATTCCCCAAACCCCGCATTCCCCCGCAAAACTCCACATCCCCTCAGGCAACGCGGCGTCCTCAGCAAGGGCTGCAATTAAAAGGGAGTTAATGAACTTAATGAATCCTGAGCCGATCCCCTGCGTGAGCGCCCGAGCCTCTGACCCGGCCCGGCCGCGGCTCTGGGATTGCGCAGCTTTGGATTTCCTCCCGAGTTGGGCTCGGGTTTGATGCCGGGTTTGATGTCCTGGAGGGGAGAGAAAGTGGGGACAGGGGCTGGGAAACCAGGCCCGCAGGGGGGACCCCCAAAATCCCTCGAAATGCCTTAAAATCCCCCAAAACCCCCCATTTTTCCCGTTTGGGTCCAATCCTGCTCGACCCGGATCCAATCCTGCCCGGGTGAGGTCCAATCCTGCCTGGTTTGGGACCAATCCTGCCCGGTTTGGGTCCAACCCTGCCCACCTATAGGGTCTAATCCTGCCCGGTTTTTGGGACCAATCCCCCCTCCCAGTTTTTGGGACCAATCCTGCCTGGGTTGGGTCCAATCTCCAATCCTGCCCGGTTTGGGTCCAATGCTGCCCTGCCGGCCGCAGTCCCCTCCCCACCGGGCACAGCCCCCTCAGTGCGGCCTCCGCCGCTGCCCGCGGGGCCGGAGCCGTTCCCGCCGCCCCGGTGCGGGCCGTGCCGCGGCTCCCGGTGCCGCCCGTTAATTTTGCTCGTTAACTCCGCGCGATTTGTGCCAGGTGTTTGTGAGCCCCCAGGTGAGCCCGGAGGGTCCCTCCCGGTGCCGTTCCGAGGCTCGGCATCGATCGAGGGGCGAGTCCGGGCTCAGCGCCGAGCCACGGGCACAGCCCCGCGCCCGGGACCGCGTCCGTGTGTCTGTCCGTGTGTCTGTCCGTGTGTCTGTCTGTTTCCCTGCTCATTCCCATGCGGGAGGGACGGGATGGGATCAATGGGATCAATGGGGCGGGATGGGATCAATGGGATGGGATAGGATGGGATCAGTGGGGCGGGATGGGATCGATGGGATGGGATTAGTGGGGCGGGATGGGGTCAATGGGATCAATAGGATGGGATAGGATGGGATCAGTGGGGTGGGATGGGATCAATGGGATGGGATGGGATGGGATAACGGGATGGGATCAATGGGATCAATGGGATCAGTGGGGCGGGATGGGATCGATGGGATGGGATGGGATCAGTGGGGTGGGATGGGGTCAATGGGATGGGATAGGATGGGATCAATGGGGCGGGATGGGATCCATGGGATGGGATCAATGGGGCGGGATGGGAGGGGATCAGTGGGGTGGGATGGGGTCAATGGGATCAATGGGATGGGATAGGATGGGATCAGTGGGGCTGGATGGGATCAATGGGATGGGATCAATGGGGCGGGATGGGATCAATGGGATGGGATAGGATGGGATCAATGGGGCGGGATGGGATCAATGGGATGGGATAGGATGGGATCAATGGGGCGGGATGGGATCAATGGGATGGGATGGGATGGGATGGGATGGGATGGGATAGGATGGGATGGGATGGGATGGGATAGGATGGGATCAATGGGGCGGGACGGGGTCGCTGTGCCCCCCCCAGGACGCGCAGCCCCCCCGGGCCCCGCAGGAATGCCCGCGAACCCCCCCCGCCCCTTTTCCTGTGTCTGCGCAGGGGGGAACAATCCCGAGCTTTGTGGAGCCGCAGCCGGGCCGGGGTCAGGGAGCCCCCGGTGCCTCCGGTGCCTCGGGCAGGGCCCCGGGGGGACGGGGGGGACAGCGGGGGGCCCTCGGCTGGGAACGGGGGCGGGGCGGGCAGGGAGGGACCGGGGGGTCACAGATAACGGGGTCACAGATAACGGGGTCACAGATATCGGGGGTCACACATAACAGGGGTCACAGACATTGGGCGGTCACAGATATCGGGGTCACAGATAACGGGGGTTACAGATAACGGGGTCACAGATATTTGGGGTCACAGATATCGAGGGTAACAGACATTGGGGATCACAGATATCGGGGGGTCACAGATAACGGGAGTGACAGACACTGGGGGGACCAGAGATAACGGGACATTACAGATAACGGAGGTGACAGACATGGGGGTCACAGATAACAGGGGTCACGGACATTGGGGGGGTCACAGATATAGAGATCACAGACAATGGGGGTGTCCCAGACTTTGGGGGTCACCAATATCGGGCGGTTACAGATAATGGGAGTCGCAGATACCGGGGTCACAGATAACAGGGCTCACGGACATTGGGGGTGTCACAGACTTTGGGGCTCACAGATACCGGGGGTCACTCCTGGGGGGCTCCCACGCCCTGTTTCCCCCCATCCCCATCACCGCCTCCTCCTCCAGCCGCCGGCCCGTGCTGCCTGCGGGCTTTCTGTGTCCCGGGGGGGCTTTGCCCGCCCCAGCCCTGTCTGAGCCCCCCCGGCGCTTCCATTTCTCGGGCCCTTCCCGTGCCAAATGCGCCCGCAGCGCTCCCCAGGCGTCACTTCCCGCATGGCTCCGTCCCAGCGCTGCCATTCCCCGGCACCGGGAGCCTCCCGGGCGGCCCCGCTCCGGTTCCGGGGCGCGCTAATTGCCGGCCATTGATCCCCCCAATCCCCCCTGACTCCCATTAGGGTGGGAGGGGGCGGGATGGATCCGGGCGCGCTCGGAGAATCGAGGGGGGGAAAGGTGAAAAAGCGATTTTGGGGTGCAGGGAGGGCTCCATGGGGTAAGGTTTGTGTCCCCCAAAATCTGCCCTTGGCTGCAGGGAAAGCCTCGGGAAAACCTCCGGTCACCTGGAGGGGATCGAGCCCCGCACCCGAACTGTCCCTGGGGAAAGGCAGCCCCCGACATTTCCCTTTTTTTTTAACGTTTTTTGGAAGGAGCTGTGGCATTCCCAGCCCTTGGAGCACCGGGCGCGGGTTTTGCCCGGGAGGCAAAAATTCCTTTTTGAGCCGCATTGGGAAATCCTGGCTGGGGGATGCGGGGGAGCCCCCGAGCCCTGGGCGGGGATGGAGCCGCCGCTGCTGCACCGGGAACCGTCCCTGGCACCGGGAACCGTCCCCGGCACCGGGAACCGTCCCCGGCAGCTCCCGGTCCCTCCCTGACTGCAAGGAGCCCGGAGCCGCTGGCTCGGTAATGACGATTGATAAACCATTGATAACGATTGATTAAATCAGCTCCGGCTCCTGCCCAGCGCCCAGAACCTCCCCAGGGGAAGGGTGAGAGCCCCAGATCCGGGCTGACCTCCCTGAACGAGCCCACCCAGCTCCTTCCCGGCCCCCTGCCCTCATCCCCGGCTGCTGAGGGGGATCCGAGCCCCCGGAGCAGCCCCGAGGAGCGGGAACCGGGGAAATTCCAGCCCAGGCTTCCAGGAAGGCTCCGGGTTCCTCCCGGGCCGGCGCGGGATGGATGAGCAGGGAGGGTGAATGAAGGAGCACGATCCGATCTGGGTCATTGGGGCAGGGCCGGCCCGGAGCATCCCCGGAGCATCCCCGGAGCATCCCCGGAGCATCCCCGGTCCCGAGAGGGAGCCGCGGTCCCCGAGCCGGCTGCAGATGGGCAGGGAAGGGAGACAGCCAGCGCTGCCGCCCGGGGCCATAAATTACCCGGCAGGTTTCCTAATGGGACCCTGATTTATCTGCTGCCTCTGTCTGGACTAATTGAGTTCATTCCGCCCGGTGATTCATGCCGTGGAAATGGCTTCCAGGGAAAATGGGACCTCGAGAGGCCTCAGTAAAATGCCCGGCGCTGGCGGCCTGGGAGCTGGGATGCTTCAGGAGCGGCTTTGGGGGCGGCTTTGGGAGCGGGGGATCCGCGGGGCAGCGGCCCCGGCCCGGCCGTCACTGCCGGGGCGCGGCTCGGGTTTCACCGGGGCTGCCGGGAGGGCCCGGGGGCGAAAGCGGGCAGGGAGAGACCCCCGGAGCCCCCCGGGATGGAGAATCTGGGGGGCACAGCCCACGGAAGGGAAGCAGGGCCTGACCTGGATTATCCTGGGTGGGGAGGGACAGGGAGAGGGGAAAACCCGGGAAAGAACAGGGGGGGAATGGGGATGGATGGATGGATGGATGGATGGATGGATGGATGATGGATGGATGGATGGATGATGGATGGATGGATGGATGGATGATGGATGGATGGATGGATGGATGATGGATGGATGGATGGATGGATGGATGGACGGATGGATGATGGATGGATGGATGGATGGATGGATGGATGGATGGATGGATAGATGATGGATGATGGATGGATGGATGGATGGATGGATGGATGGATGATGGATGGATGGATGATGGATGGATGGATGATGGATGGATGGATGATGGATGGATGGATGGATGGATGGATGGATGGATGGATGGATGATGGATGGATGATGGATGGATGATGGATGGATGGATGGATGATGGATGGATGATGGATGGATGATGGATGGATGGATGGATGGATGATGGATGGATGGATGATGGATGGATGGATGATGGATGGATAGATGGATGGATGGATGGATCCATGGATAGATGATGGATGGATGATGGATGGATGGATGGATCCATGGATCAGAGGGCAGTCCGTGGCATTGGGAGAGGATCCCATGGGGCTGACAGAGAATTCCATGGGGCAGGCAGAGCCCCCCCAGCCCATCACGGGACCTCTCCGTGTCCCCACAGCTCCGTGCACACCCCGAGGGCTCTCAGGGATCCATCTCCCCATGAATCCAGCCTGGGATCCCTCTCTGAATCCCCAGACAGCCCCGGCTGCTCCAGGAGCCTCTCCCCTCTCCGCCTGGATCCGCTGCCCCCCGGGCACGTTCCCCGTCGCTGTCACGTCCCGGCCCTCATCAAATCCCCGCCTCACGCCAGGATAAAATTGCTTTTACCCAATTTCCTCCCGGCTGTTTGCTGGCTCGGAGAATTCCAGCGGGCCCGTCCCAATCCGATTATCCCGGCCCGATCGATGCCGCCTCCCGACCCTTGGCAAACTCTCACCCGCCCCTCCCGCGGCCCTTCCCGCACCGAGAGTCCCCCCGAAGCTGCCCAGGGAAAGCGGTAATTAAAATAAACCCGGTAATTGGGGGGATGGAAGCGGCGGGGCCGGGGCGCCGCTCCCGACGATGCTCGCGGCTCATTTGCATAAGTAATGAAGGCAGCAATTAAGCTTCCTCATCAGGGCTGGGGGAAGAGCTCCCTCCTCCTGCGGCAGGCACTGCTGGGAAGGGGCTCTGGAGAGGCGAAATTCCCACCCGGAGGCGAAATTCCCACCTCCGCTTCCACGGGGGAAACTGAGGCACGGCTGAGCCAGCAGCTGGAATTGAAATTGCCCAGAAATGCACTGGATCTGCCCTGGGCTGCACAGCGGGACTGGAGGGTTTGTTTTAGGGCCCTTCCAGTGGGAATATTCAATCCTATTCTATTCCATTCCATTCCATTCCATTCCATTCCATTCCATTCCATTCCATTCATCTCTGTTCTATTTATCTCTATTTTATTTCTAATTTACCTCTATTTTATTTCTATTTTATTTCTTTTTTTTTCCTATTTTCTATTCCTATTTACATTCCTAATATAAATTTCTATCTTTTTCCTAATTAAAAATTATTTCTATTTTTTTTTCTATTTTATTGCTATTTTTTCCTATTTTATTTCTAATTTTTCCTATTTTATTTCTAATTTTCCCTATTTTATTTCTAATTTTTCCTATTTTATTTCTATTTTTTTTGCCTATTGAATTTTTATTTCGTCCCTATTTCACTTCTGTACCCTCCTCTTCATCCCCCTCCCGTTCCTCCTTTATCTCGTTCTCCTCCAGCCGAGCTCTGAGTCAATTAAAACCAATCCCCACCCCCAAACGAGAGACAAGCGCAGCGAAAAGCGCAGCCCTGAGCCAAGGAAAATAAAAAATCTCCTCTTGGCCGGCTCATCCCCGCTGACACTCGTTCCTTTCCTCCGGGCAGCGAAATTCCTGATCCAGCAGCAGCAGCAGCCCCGGGATCAATGGGTTCCCAAAGCAGAGCCGGCCCCCCAGGGATTGATCAATCATCGATAACGATCGATAACGCTGCTGGGTGCGGTCCTGTCCTCCCTCCGTGCCCGTTCCCCGTTCCCGCGGTTTTGGGAGCTGCCCGGCCCTGCTTTCTCTGCGGGGTTTGTTTTTCCCAGCCCGGCCCGGCTCTGGCCTTATAAGGGCCCGAGGATCCGTGCGGACCCCCCGGCTGCCGGCAGGGTGATGGATGGGCCGGGAAACGCGGGGAGAACGGGAAAAGGGAGGGAGGAATTGCAGGCCTGGAAATCAGGGAGGGAAATGCAGGGACGGGGGGGACACCCCGAGGGGATGGGAGTGGGTTTGGGGGCGTTTGGGGAGAGCTGGGTCGCTCCTGTCCTGGGGCTTTTGGGGTGCTTGGAGATTTGGGGGCACATCCCGAAGCCAGTGGGAGCTCGGGAGGCCCTGGGCAGCAATGGGGGGACAATCCTGTGTCCTCCATGTCCCCCATGTCCCCTGTGTCCCCTGTGTCCCCTGTGTCCCCCGTGTCCCCCAATCCCCCATGTCCCCCGTGTCCCCCATGTCCCCCAGGTCCCCCAATCCCCCATGTCCCCTGTGTCCCCCAATCCCCCATGTCCCCCAAGTCTCCCATGTCCCCCATGTGCCCCATGTCCCCCAATCCCCCATGTCCCCTGTGTCCCCTGAGTCCCCCATGTGCCCCAAGTCCCCCGTGTCCCCCATCCCCATGGGAATTCACCTTCCCTGCTCCACCCACACCAGAATCGCCCCATCCCTGTAGGAACAGAACAGCTGGGCCCCATTTCCATGGAGTAACAACTCCGATTCCTACAAGAATCACAGCCCCATTTCCATGGGACAACCGACCCCATTTCTATGGGAATCACAGCCCAATTTCCATGGAATCACAGCCCCATTTCCATGGGATAACCGACCCCATCCCTGTAGGAATCACAGCCCCACCCTAATGGGAAAATCTCCCCTCTGAGCCGATTTCCCAGAGCACTCCCCACTTTCCCCAGGCTGCATCCAGGGCAGGGATGGGATGGGATGGGATGGGATGGGATGGGATGGGATCGATGGGATGGGATGGGATCAATGGGATGGGATGGGATGGGATGGGATGGATGGGATGGGATGGATGGGATGGGATGGATGGGATGGGATGGATGGGATGGGATGGGATCAGTGGGATGGGATGGGATCAATGGGATGGGATGGGATCGATGGGATGGGATGGGATGGGATGGGATGGGATGGGATGGGATGGGATGGGATGGGATCGATGGGATGGGATGGGATCAATGGGATGGGATGGGATGGGATGGGATGGGATGGGATGGGATGGGATGGGATGGGATGGGATGGGATGGATGGGATGGGATCAATGGGATGGGGCAGACCTGGTTGGGCTCTTCCAGAGCTGGGGAATTTTCCAGGATGGTTCCCAGGCTGGCACCAGGCACAGGGGTGGCAGGGATGGGGATCGGGGACGGCAGGCCGTGACCTCGGTGTCCCCAGCACGGGAGGAGGAGGAGGAGGAGGAGGAGGGGGGATTTATGCGAGGGCCTGAGCAGAACATCTGGATTTGCCACTTGCTGCAGTAAATTAATTGTGGGATCCCGCGGCTGCTCCCCCGCTGGGCCAGCCCCGCCTCCCGTCTGCTCCGGGGATGTCCCCAGGGATGGTGGCCCTCGTCCCCAGCCAGTCCTGCCACTGTCTGCTCCATTAATGTCCCCAGGGATGGTGGCCCTTGTCCCCTGCCAGTCCTGTCACCCCTTCCCATCCCGCTGGGGCTGCGGTGCCATCGATGATCCCATAAAAACCCCTTAAAACGCTGGGATTGTGGCTGGCATCCCAAACAAACCCTGGGTGGGCATCCCAAAAAAACCCAGGTGGGCACCTCAATCCCAGGTGGGCACCCCAAGCAAACCCAGGTGGACACCCCAACCAAATCCTGAGTGGGCATCCCCAAAAAACCCGGGTGGGCATCCCAAAAAAAAACCTGGGTGGGCATCCCAAAAAAACCCTGGGTAGGCATCCCAGAATAACCCGGGTGGGCATCCCAACCCCGGGTGGGCACGGCAGCCCCGGGTGGGCACGGCGGCCCCGGGCAGCTCCAGCCTGGTCCCACCTGGCCCCAGCGTGGCGTTCCTGGCTGTGAACTCGGCTCCATGTGGCTCGCAGATGTTCCGCCCGTCACGGAGAACAAACGGCAGCCTTGGCTCGGCTTGAATCGCGCGGAGGAGCTGGAGAGAGGGAATTGAGAGGGAATTGAGAGGGAATTGAGAGAGGGAACGAGAGAGGGAATTTGGAGGGAATTGCGAGCAGCCCTTCCCGGGCCGAGCCGGGAGCAGCCGGCCCCGAGCTCCTCAGAGGCTCCAGATTTGGCTTTTCCAGCAGAAATCCAGCGGGACCTGGGGCTGCAGGGCTGGGAACTGCCGGGTTTGGGGAGCCCCAGCAGCACCTGCAGAGCCCGGAGCGGGCAGGAAACACCTGGAGCTGGACGGACGCGAGGCCAAATCCGCTGGGCCGTGGCCACGGGAGCCACAGGAGCCACCCTGGGCAGTGCCAGCGGGTCAGGGCCGCTCCCAGTGGCACCAGTGACCCCCTGGCATTGATGGGCGACCCCGCTGAGCCGTGCCAGGGGTGACACAGCGCTGTGGGATGGCATTTCAGAGCAGGGACAGGGTGACACAGCGCTGTGGGACACAGAACCAGCCCTGGCATCTCAGAGCCGGGACAGGGAACCAGCCCTGGCATTTCAGGACAAAGGAGGCGGCGCTTGGGGACCTTTCGGGGTCCAGATGGGATTTCTGTGCTGCGGAGGGCAGAAATACAAAGGTTTAATTCAGCCCTCGCCCGTGTCCCCCCCCCCCCCCCCCGGGGCCTCTCGGTGTCACCCGCAGGGCTGGCACAGGCCCGGGGTGTCCCCAGGGTGGGGACGTTGTCCCTCGTCCCTCGTCCCTCGTCCCTCGTCCCTCGTCCCTCGTCCCTCGTCCCTTGTCGCCTGCGGCTGGAGCAGGGCTGGTCCCCCCCACCCCGGTGCCACCGGCGACCCCTCCCCGCTGGGGACACAAGGACCGGGACAGACAGACGGACAGACGTACAGACAGACAGACGGACGGACAGACGGACAGACGGACAGACGGACGGACGGACGGACGGACGGACGGACGGGGAGAGGCGGGGATGGAGAGGGGCTGAAGGACGGACAGACAGCGCAGGAGGAAAAGCGATGGAGGGGCTGAAGGGCTCGGGGCGAGCGCGCCCCAAAAGCGCTCGGGGCCGGGGGGACCGGGGGGTGTCGGGGGGTCCCGGGGGGTCCCGGGGGGGCTCGGGGAGGCTCCGGGGGCTCTCGGGCTTTGTGTGGCGGCGGCGGCGGCGGCGGAGGGTGCGGGCTCGGCCGCTCCGTGATGCTCCGGGGGCGGGGATGGTGATGATGATGATGATGGGGAGGAGGAGGAGGGGAGGGACTCGCAGCCTTTTCTGGCCCCGCCGCGGCGGAGAGCGGCAGAGCTCGGGCAGCCCGGCCGCGCTCCGCTCCGCTCCGCTCCGGGGGCGGCACCGGCGCCGCTGCCCCGCCATGGCCGCGCTCCTGCCGCTGCTGCTGCTGCTGCTGCTGCGGGCGGTGAGTGCGGGAGCGGCGCCCGGGGAGCCCCCGAGCCCCGCGGGGAGGGGATGGAGCGGCACCGGAGCGGCACCGGAGGCACCGGAGGCTCCGGGGCACGGGGAGTGCCCGCGGCGGCACCGGGCGGGGAAGGGATGGAGGGGCCCGGGGGCTTCACACGGGGGGTTCGGGGGTCCCGGGGGCTTCACACGGGGGTCGGGGGTGCCGGGATGGGAGCCCCGCGGGTGAGGAATGGGGGCACCCCGAGCGGGGCTGGAGAGAGCCGGGCAGAGCTGTTGGGGTGCGGAGGGAGCTGAGTGGGGACGGGGGTCCCGCAGCCCCTCCGGTGCCGCTGTCCCGGCTCTGGCTCTGCAAAGGGTGACGGAGCCCCGGGCGAGGGCAGCGGGGACAGAAACCCCCCCAGCACCTCCGTCGCCGCCCCCCACGCACCCCCAAACCTCTCCCGGACTTTCCCGGCCCCGAACCGCCCCGGAGCTCGGGCTCAGCCCCTTCTGCCCCCGGCAGAGCCCTCGCTGTGCGCTCCAGACAAAAAACTTCAGGGCAGGGCAGGGGGGCAGCAGAGAGGGGAGAGGGGCCGGGGGCGTCCAGACCCGCAGCTGGGGCAGGATCGGGGCTGTTTGGGGGCCAGGATTTGCCGGGGGTCCCAGGGGGGCTCTCAGGCAGCCGGACACCCCTCGGGCAGGGTATTAGAGGCGGAGTTCAGGGCTGCGGGGCTGGCACGGCCCCTTTCCCCTTCCTTCCCCCGTCACCCCCTCGGCATCGGGGTGCCCAAAACCGGAGCTGTCCCGGCCGGATGGATCCCAACCATTCCCCGCCCCGGGCATCGCCCTCCGCCCCCCCCCGGCCGCTGCGATGTCCCCAGATCGCCACTGCCCCGTCCGGGGTCACCCCCGGGGCTGGCTCTGCCCCGCGGGGCTGCGAGTGTCGGGGGGGACAGCGGGGAGCCGGCTGTGCGCCCCCAGCTGTGTGCCCGCACCCCGGGACCCCCCGGGACCCCGCGGCCCCCGCTCGGTACCTCCCAGGTCCAGCCGGAGCCGCGGGGCTCGGACGCGGCTCCCGCAGCTGCCCAAAGTTCGGGGATCGCTGCCAGCGGGGATTTGGGAGCCGGGATTTGGGATTCGGCCTCTCCCAGAGCGGGCTCGGCCAAGAGAGGCAGAGCTGGCTCGGATCTCGGATCTCGGGTCTCGGATCTCGGATCTCGGCTCCGGCTGGAGCATCCCCTGCCCCGTGCGGCCGCTCCAGAGCTCCCCAGTCCCGCTCGCAGCGGCTCCGTCCTCACCCGCAGCGCCTGCCCGGCCTCAGCCCCCCCGAGCCGCCTCCAAACGCCGCTCGGAGCTTCCAGAGGTGCCGCCCGCGCCCTCGGGGCCGGGCCAGCTGTCCGGATGCTTTCCGGCGTTCATTCCGCGCCTTTGTCGCCGCCGGCCGCGCTCACGACGCGGCGTTTCCGCGGCCTGAGGCGGCCCAGGTGCCCCTGGCCGGGCTCGGGGGGGCTCGGAGCCCCCAGCCCCGAAGGGAACCCCCGGAACGAGGGGGCCCCGCGGCACCTGGAGCGGGGAATCGCCTCTAACGCAGAGCGTGGGCGGGGGAGCCGGGATGGAGGGGACAGGTGGCCTTGGAGGGGGACCGGCTGGGCCTGGAACGGGACCGGGTGGGCCTGGAATGGGACCGGGTGGGCCTGGAACGGGACCGGGTGGGCCTGGAATGGGACCGGGTGGGCCTGGAATGGGACCGGGTGGCCCTGGAACGGGACCGGGTGGCCCGGCCAGGCCCGTCCCAAGGGGGCAGCTCGCAGCTGTGGGGGAGAAGGGAGATCTGGGATCCGGGGGAAAGATTTGGGATCGGGGGAAATTCTGGGATTGGAGGTAGATCTGGGATCAGGGGAAGGTCCGGGATCCCTGGGAACTCGGGGATTGTGGGACGGTCTGGGATCATGGGATGCTCTGGGATCAGGGGAAGCTCTGGGGTTTTTGGATGCTCTGGGGTCTCTGGAAGATTTGGGACCACCCAGATGCTCTGGGATCAGGGAAAGCTGTGAGATCTCTGGGATCTCTGGGATCGTGGGATGCTCTGGGATTGAGGGAAGCTCTGGGATCGTGGAATGCTCTGGGATCAGGGGATGCTGTGACATCCCTGGAAGCTCTGGGATCCCTGGAACCGTGGGATGCTCTGGGCTCTCTGGGATCATGGGATGCTCTGGGTGCCCCATGGCCCAGCCCCATCCCCACTCACACCCAGCCCCATTCCCAGCCCTGCAATCACATCCCAGGGATCTCTGAGCTGCCCCGGAGGAGCTCGGGCTGGGCCGTGCCCAGCGTGGCCCCAAAACCCCAAATGTGCCCCACACGTGTGGGCGCTGCCTCACCCCAAACCATTCCCAGGGGACATTTTGGGGTGCTGGGAGGGTTCCCCGTATTCCAATCCCTCTTTGCTTGCCTGGAGTGGGAAAAGGAACTGGGAAAAGGGGGTGGAAAAGTGTCCTGGAGAAAGGGTTTGGGAAAAGGGGGTGAGAAAAGGGGCTGGGGAAAAGATCTGGGAAAGGGGATGGGGAAAGGAGCTGGGGAAAGGGATTGGAAAAAGGGTCTGGGAAATGGGGCTGGAAAAGGGGATGGGGAAAGGATCTGGGAAAAGGGGATGGGGAAAGGGGTTGGGGAAAGGGGTTGGAAAAAGGGTCTGGGAAAAGGGGCTGGAAATAGAGCCTGGGAAAAGGGGCTGGGGAAAAGGGGCTAGAAAAGGATCTGGGAAAATGTTCTGGGAAAGGAAAAAGGGGCTGGGAAAAGGAGTTGGAAAAATGATCTGGGGAAGTGTTCTGGGAAAGGGGCTGGGAAGAGGGTTTGGGAAAAAGGGGCTGGGGGAAAGGATCTGGGAAAATGATCTGGAAAAAGGGCCTGGGAAAATGATCTGGGAAAATGTTCTGGGAAACGGGTGTGGAAAAGGGTTCTGGAGAAGGGCTCTGGAAGCAGGCGCTGCCAGGGCGGGCTGGCGGGGAGGGGGAGCGGGAGCGGCCGCCTCGCAGCGCGGGGTAATTGGAGCACTTTGTCATTCAGCCGCCTGCCATCGGCGCTCCATTGTCTCGGCCCCGCCGGATGCGGAGCCCCGAGCGCCGCTCCGAGCGCGGGGACGCGGCCAAGGCGCTGCCGGGGCCGCCAGACGCTCCCGCGGGGCTCTGCCGGCACCGGCCGGGGCTCGCTGGGCCGGTGGGTGGGTGGGTTGGGGGGCAGAGGGGCCGGGCAGGGCTGGCACCCGCTGTGGCACGGGGCTCCTGCACCCCACGGCGGGGTCGGGGGGCAGCTCGGCCCTGCCCGAGGGGTGTCGGTGGCGTTCTGGTGCGGTGCCAGGCCGCACCTGTCAGGTTGTGCCCGCAGGGACACCCGGTGTCACCGGGCGGGGAGGGGAGGTCACCCAGGCTCCTGCTGCTCCCTCGGTTCCCCGTTTCTGTCCCGTTTCCCAGCGGGTTTTGGGGGGCAGAGGAGCCCCCCCAGACCCTCCGTGGGCACAGGGATTCCTCCTCTCCTCTGCCATTCCCAGGCTGGGCAGGGCTGAGCCCCCCGATGGCTCAGCGCCCTTAGGGGACAGGGACAGGGCTGTCCTTAGGGCTGAGGGAGGGACCGGGACAAAGAGCGGCCACATCGCCCCAAAACCCCCCCGGGACCCTCCCGGCTCCCTCCAGCACAGATCTCAGCGGGGCCCTTCCCGAGGAGTGAATTTTGCCTGGAAAAGCGCTCTTCTGCCCCAAATCAGCATTCAGCAGGGTGGGGTGTGCCCAGAGCGGGACCCTCCCGTGCTGTCACATCTGGGAGGTGACAGGGGTGACAGGGGTGACAGGGGTGACAGGGGTGACAGGGGTGACAGAGGTGACACAGGTGACACAGGTGACAGGGGTGACACAGGTGACACAGGTGACAAGGGGTGACACAGGTGACAAGGGGTGACAGGGGTGACCTCTGGGCTCTGCTCTCCGCAGGGCCCCGGCGCCGGCGCCTCCCAGGACGATTGTGCCTCCAGGCTGTTCACGTTGGCCGGGGAGTGCTGCCGCCTCTGCAACGTGGGCGAGGGCGTGGTGCAGCCCTGCGGGGTCAACCAGACGGTGTGCGAGCCCTGCCTGGACAGTGAGTACCCAAACACCCCCCAAAGTGTCACCGTGTCCCCTGGTCACACCCCTGTGTGAGCCCTGCCTGGACAGTGAGTACCCCAAACACCTTCCTTGTGCCCCCCAGAGTGTCACCGTGTCCCCATGTCACACCCCTGTGCTGACAGTGAGTACCCAAACACCCCCTGAAGTGTCACAGTGTCCCCATGTCACACCCCTCTGCTGAGCCAGCCGGGGCTTGGGGTGGATTCTGGGGAAAGGATGGGTTAAAATGGGGGATTCTTCCCCAAAGTGGGAGTCTGGGGTGTGGGCAGCGCTGTCAGGTACAGGGGGAATTGGGGTGTGCACAGAAGGGTTTGGGATGAGGATGGAGCAGACAGGAGGCAGAGAGGAGGCTGGAGGAACAGAGCCAGAGCTGGAGGAGCAGAGCCAGGGCAGGGCTAAAAATACCTCAGCAGTCCTGAGAAATCGATGGACGGCTCTGCTTCCCTGAGCCCGGCCGGGAAACGGGGCTGGATCCCTCCCGGATGGGGGGACGGACCCCAGAGAGGGATGGATCCCCATGGCGATGGTTCCCACCAGGGGAAAAGCTCCTCGCCACCCTCAGCTCTTCCCCGAGAGGGATTTTGGGGTGTGGAGGGCAGGAAACCTGCAAATCCTGCACCCGTCCCTGGTGGGGGTGGGGAGAGGAGCCCTGTGGGCCTGGACCCCCCTGGATCCCCCATTTAACACCTGGACCCCCCTGAATCCCCCCCGGATCGTGCTGGATCCCACTGGACACACCCAGATCCCCCTGCATCCCCCTAGATTCCCCCTGGATCCCTCTGGACATGTTTGGATCCCCCTGGACATGTTTGGATCCCCCTGGACATGTTTGGATCCCTGTGGATCCCCCTGGACATGTTTGGATTCCCCCTGGATCCTGCTGGACACACCCAGATCCCCCTGCATCCCCCTAGATTCCCCCCGGATCCCCCTGGATCCCTCTGGACATGTTTGGATCCCCCTGGATCCTGCTGGACACACCCAGATTCCCCGGATCCCCCTAGATTCCCCCTGGATCCCACTGGACATGTTTGGATCCCCCTGGATCCTGGTGAAGACACCCAGATCCCCCTGCATCCCCCTAGATCCCACTGGACATGTTTGGATCCCCCTGGATCCCACTGGACACACCCAGATCCCCCTGCATCTCCCTGGACATGTTTGGATTCCTGTGGATCCCCCTGGACATGTTTGGATCCCCCTGGATCCCTCTGGACATGTTTGGATCCCCCTGGATCCTGCTAGACACACCCAGATCCCCCTGGATCCCTCTGGACATGTTTGGATCCCCCTGGATCCTGGTGAACACACCCAGATCCCCCTGGATCCCCCTAGATTCCCCCCGGATCCCCCTGGACATGTTTTGATCCCTCTGGACATGTTTGGATCCCTGTGGATCCCACTGGACATGTTTGGATCCCCCTGGATCCTGCTGGACATACCCAGATCCCCCGGATCCCCCTAGACTCCCCCTGGATCCCACTGGACACGTTTGGATCCCCCTGGATCCTGGTGAACACACCCAGATCCCTCTGCATCCCCCTAGATTCCCCCCGGATCCCACTGGATTCTCCCTGGACATGTTTGGATCCCCCCGGACATGTTTGGATCCCTGTGGATCCTGCTGGACACACCCAGATCCCCTGGATCCCCCTGGACATGTTTTGATCCCTCTGGACATGTTTGGATCCCCCTGGATCCTGCTGAACACACCCAGATCCCCCTGCATCCCCTAGATTCCCCCTGGATCCCCCTGGATCCCACTGGACATGTTTGGATCCCCCTGGATCCTGCTGGACACACCCAGATCCCCCGGATCCCCCAAGATTCCCCCTGGATCCCCCCGAACACGCCCAGATCCCCCCGGATCCCCCGGACGCCGCAGCCTCGGGCCGGGCAGGCGGAGGCAGCCCCGCTGCTGGCACGGCCTCCAGACTGCGCCCCAGGAATGTGGGCACGGCCCAGGGCCGAGGGTCCCCACCTGCACCCGGGGCTGCCTCCTCCTCCGAGCGCTCCCTTGGCCGCGCTCCCGACCCTCGGGGGAGGAATCGTTCCGGAAAAATCCTCTGCGAAAAGCCCGGCCTTGCCAGAGCCCGGGGGGCTGCCAGAAACACCCCAAAAGGGGGGAACAGCTCTAATTCCCCCTTTTCCCCCATCCCAGCCCCGCCAAAGGACAGGGGGCTGCCAGGAACACCCCAAAAGGGGGGGGGATTGCTCTGATTCCCCCTTTCCCCCCATCCCAACACCCCAGAGCCCGGGGGGCTGCCAGAAACACCCCAAAGTGGGGAGGAATTGTTCCGATTCCCCCCATCGCAGCCCCCCAGAGCCCGGGGGCTGCTCATGATTTATTTATCCCCGCAGCCTCCGGGGGAAGGGAGGGAGGGAGGGAGGGCCGGGGGCTCGGCCCCGTTCGCTGCGGGGCTGTAATTGCTCAGCTCAGATCCCCTCGGCTGCCGCTGCAAATGTGCCCACTCAGCCGAAAGCCTTTCCTGGCCACTTCCCCGCTCTAATGGCGCCCATCAATAATTCAGCATAATGCGAGGCATGAGCCCGGGTTAATGGGAGCCGCGTGTGCCGCCCCGGGGCTGCTCCGGCGCTGCTGCTCGGGCACGGGGCTGGAAACGACAGGGACAGCGGAGATGTGGCGGCCCCGGCCCCGGGAGAGGCCGAGGATGGGCTTGGGAACAGCCCGGGATAACGGGGATGGGTTTGGGAACAGCCCGGGATAAGGAGGATGGGTTTGGGCACAGCCTGGGATAGCAGGGATGGGTTTGGGCACAGCCTGGCAGAGCAGGAGGTGTCCCTGTCCAGGAAATCGGGGGTTTGGGGTCCCTCCTGACCCAAACCACCCCGGGATTTTGTGGCTCAGCATCCTCTGCAGGTGCAGGGAAAGCCTCAGGGCAGGGGCAGGACACCCAGCACGGGCACAGGGTGAGGAGGGAAGGTGTTGGGGATGGGGATGGGGAAAATCCACTGCTGAGGGTGGGATGGAACCTCCATCACTCCCACCCCGCCCGTTCCCTGGGATTTGGGGCTTCATCCCCCTCCGGAGCAGCCCGAAATCCCTGTCCTGAGCAGCTCGGTGTCCCCAGGGAAGCTGCCGGGAGCAGGAATCGTTCCCAGCACCATCCCTGGGGCTGAGCAGGGGTCGCAGGGACCCCCAGCCCCTTTTCCACCCCTGGCATTTCCCCGGGCTGGGCCGGGAGCTCCGGCGGGAGCGGGGGCAGCATCAGCAGCAGCTGCGCCCTCCAGGCCGGGCTCCGCTGCCTCTTCCGGGGCTAAAAATATCCCCGAGCTCCTCCGGGAGCGGGCACGGCTCGGAACGGGCATCGATTTCCCCCGCAGCGCGTCCTGCGGGCTGAAACCGGAGCGCAGGAGCCGCGGGGTCAGGCACAGTCAGCGCTGCCAGCGGGGACAGCGGGGACGGAGGGGACAGCGGGACCCCCGGGACCCCGGCAGGATGTGCGGGGAAAGCGATGGGGTGTGAGGGCAGGGCACGGCCCCGGGGGTCAGAAAGGGAATAAAATGGGGAATTGGCGCGGGGATGTGAGCAGAGAGCGCTGGGATGGACAAGGGGGGCAGAGCAGGCAGGATGGGACCCGGGGGAATGGGAACTGGGGAGGGAATGGGGATGAGGAAGAGGGAATGGGGATTGAGGAGGGGGGAATGGGGATGAAGAGGGGGAAATGAGGATGAGGAGGGGGGAATGGGATGAGGAGGCGGGAATGAGGATGAGGAGGGGGGAATGGGGATGAAGAGGGGGAAATGAGGATGAGGAGGGGGGAATGAGGATGAGGAAGAGGGAATGGGGATGAGGAGGGGGAAATGGGGATGAGGAAGAGGAGGGGGGAATGAGGAGGGGGGAATTGGGATTGAGGAGGCGGGAATGGGGATTGAGGAGGGGGGAATGGTGCAGGTGTCAATGGGAAGCTGAGCCTGGAATGATGCTCCAAACTGGGAATTGCAGAGGAATTGGGATGAGGAGGCGGGAATGGGATGAGGAGGCGGGAATGGGGAGAGAAATTCAGCCTGGAAGGATGCTCCAAACTGGGAATTGCTGGGGAATGGGGAAGGTGTGAATGGGCTGATGAGGAGGGAATGGGGAGGATGTCAGTGGGGAGATGAACCTGCAATGATGCTCCAAACTGGGAATTGCACAAGAATGGGATGAGGGGGCGGGAATGGTGCAGGTGTCAACGGGAACGGGAGCCTGGAGTGTGCTGGAGCTGGGAATTGTGGTGGGAAGGGAGAAGGCGATAATGGGAATTTGGGTCTGGAAGGATTCCAAACTGGGAATTGCAGAGGAATGGGGAGGATGTTACTGGGAAGCTGAGCCTGGAAAGAGGCTCCAAACTGGGAATTGCTGGGGAACGGGCAAGACGTGAATGGGATGAGGAGGCAGGAATTTGGAGGATGTTACTGGGAAGCTGAGCCTGGAATGAGGCTCCAAACTGGGAATTGCTGGGGAACGGGCAAGACGTGAGTGGGATGAGGAGGCAGGAATTTGGAGGATGTTACTGGGAAGCTGAGCCTGGAATGAGGCTCCAAACTGGGAATTGCTGGGGAATGGGGGAGATGTGAATGGACTGAGGAGCCTGGGAGATGAGGAGCTGGGAATTTCTGTGGGAACGGGGAAGGCATCGACAGGAACGGGGAAGGCATCAACAGGAACGGGGAAGGCATCGACGGGAAGCCGAGCCCGGGGGGAGCACAGAGACCCCTCTCGCTCTGACCCCAGAGGGAAAAGAGGGAAAGCAGAAGCAGAGCTTTGATCCCCACCCCGTCCCCATCAGGCGTCACCTTCTCGGACACGGCGAGCGCCACGGAGCCGTGCAAGCCGTGCACGCAGTGCGAGGGGCTGCAGAGCATGTCGGCGCCCTGCGTGGAGACCGACGACGCCGTGTGCCGCTGCGCCTACGGCTACTTCCAGGACGAGAGCAGCGGCGGCTGCCGCGAGTGCCGCGTCTGCGAGGTCGGCTTCGGGCTCATGTTCCCCTGCAGGGACTCGCAGGACACCGTGTGCGAGGAGTGCCCCGAGGGCACCTTCTCCAGCGAGGCCAACTTCGTGGACCCCTGCCTGCCCTGCACCACCTGCGAGGACAACGAGGTGCTGGTGCGCGAGTGCACGGCCACGGCGGACGCTGAGTGCAGGGGTAAGAGTGTGCCAAGGGTGTGGCATTGTCGCGGCTCCGGTGCCACTGCTGGGACGTTCACGATGTGTGCCATTGTCACGGCTCTGGTGTCACTGCAGGGACGTTCATGGTGTGTGCCATTGTCACGGCTCTGGTGCCACTGCTGGAATATTCCTGGTGTGTGCCATTGTCACGGCTCTGGTGCCACTGCTGGGACGTTCACGGTGTGTGCCATTGTCACGGCTCCGGTGTCACTGCTGGAATATTCCTGGTGTGTGCCATTGTCACGGCTCTGGTGTCACCGCTGGGACGTTCATGGTGTGTGCCATTGTCATGGTTCTGGTGCCACTGCTGGAATATTCCTGGTGTGTGCCATTGTCACGGCTCTGGTGTCACTGCTGGAATATTCCTGGTGTGTGCCATTGTCACAGCTCCGGTGTCACTGCTGGGACGTTCATGGTGTGTGCCATTGTCATCACTCTGGTGCCACCGCTGGGACGTTCCTGATGTTGTTGTGTCATTGTCACGGCTCTGGTGCCACTGCTGGGACGTTCACGGTGTGTGCCAATGGTGGGTGCCATTGTCACTGCTCCTCCCGATGTGGCTGTGTCATTGTCACCGCTCTGCTGCGGAGTAAGAGCCGTGCCCGGTGTGGCTGTGTCATTGTCACCGCTCTGCTGCAACCACAGGGACGTTCCCGGTGTGGCTGTGTCATTGTCACAGCTCCGGTGTCACTGCTGGAATATTCCTGGTGTGTGCCATTGTCACCGCTCTTCCCGGTGTGGCTGTGTCATTGTCACAGCTCTGCTGCCACCACAGGGACGTTCCCGGTGTGGCTGGACCTGGGTTTAGGGAACTGTGCTGGGACCTGGCAGTGCTGGCCAAGGGAAAGGAGCTGGGGCTGTGTGTCTGTCCCCCTGTCCCCACTGGCATCCCAAACACAGCTCCAGCCCCATGGGAAAGGGGAAAAAAAGGGGGAAAAAAGGGGCAGAGCAGAAGTCAGAGCTGTGCTGAGCTCCTGGAGGAAGCGGGGCTGCTCCAGGGGGAGATGCTCCCACCAGGGCTGATCCCTCCAGGGCCGCTCCCCCCGGGGCTCCTGGCCAGCCCCAGCCGCGTTCCCGGGCGGGCACGGCGTCGCTCGGTGCCCCGAGCGTGGCACCACAAAAGCAGAAAGCTTTTCTTTCTTTGTCCCGGCCGCCGCCGAGCCCGGGCTGAGGGGCAGCTCCGCCCAAGGGTCGAGTAAATGGAGCCACAAGTCAGGGACACAGCGGTGGCTTTGTCTGCTGAGGGCCCGGGAGGGGCTTCCAAAGGGCAGCGGGGGCTGGGACACGGCAGGGCAGGATGGGACAGGGACAGGGACAGGGCAGGATGGGACAGGGCAAGATGGGACAGGGACAGGGACAGGGCAGGATGGCACCGGGACAGGGAAGGATGGGACAGGGACAGGCCAGGATGGCACCAGGACAGGACAGGGCAGGATGGGACAGGGACACAGCAGGACAGGATGGCACCAGGACAGGGAAGGACAGGGCAGGATGGGACAGGGAAGGACAGGGCAGGATGGGACAGGGACAGGGAAGGACAGGGCAGGATGGCACCAACCCCCCTGTGATGGCGACAGTGACACCACTGAAGCCCCAGGGCTGGCGGGGCACAATTCCAACCTGGCACAATCCCAGTTTGTCACAATCCCAGCTCGATCCTGATCCCAGTTTGTCACAATTCCAACCTGGCACAATCCCAGCTCAGCACAATCCCAGCTCAGTCCTGATCCCAGCGTGGCACAATCCCAGTTTGTCATTATCTCAGCCTGGCACAATCCCAGAGGGCTGGCAGGGGCTGGCAAGGGGGTGGCAGGGCGAGGCCCCAGCTCCTGGCACGATTCCATCTCAGTCTCACTCTGGGATGGGCTGGGGGACGCGGCCTGGCCCTGGCACCGGAGAGGGCACAGGGAATTCGGGATGGGACGGGATCAGATGGGATCAGATGGGATCCCATGGCATGAGGCGCCCACGGGTGCCCCCGGGACAAGCCCAGACGGCCCCGCGGCTCCCGGGACACGCCCGGGTGTGGCAGGATCGGGGTCACGCCCGGGCGGAGCCGCAGGGGCCGGGAAGGGAGCAAAGGCAGGCCCTGGAGCTGTGGGAGCGGCTCCGTGCGGGGTGTGGGCACCTGGGCGGGTTTGGGGACACCGGGGGGCACCTGGGCTGCCCAGGGCGGGTCTGGGGACAGCTGGGGCAGTTTCCTGGCCTCAGGGAGGGTTTGGGGACACCTGGGGGGGTTTCTCTGCCCCAGGGCAGTTTTGGGGTCAGCTGGGGCGGCTCCCCTGGGTTTGGGGGCCGGCAGCAGGAGCCGTGCCCCGAGGGACAGCGCTGGCACAGCCACGGCCACCCCTGGCCCATCCTGAGCCCCGTTTCCCTTCCCTCCGCCCCGCCAGGGCTCCACCCTCGCTGGACCACGCCGGCCCCGTCCCCGGGCGGCTCCGAGAGCCCCGAGGCCACCGGGGAGCCGCCGAGCACCGAGGGCGGGCCCAGCACGGCGGCCGACACGGCCACCACGGTCATGGGCAGCTCGCGGCCCGTGCTCACCCGCGGCACCAGCGACAACCTCATCCCCGTCTACTGCTCCATCCTGGCCGCCGTGGTGGTGGGGCTGGTGGCCTACATCGCCTTCAAGAGGTACCGGGACAGGGATTTGGGGAGGGGGGAGCTGTGGGACCCCTGCTCCGGGTGTCGCACGGCCACGGCTGCCACCACCGAGGGCACCAGGATGGGCAGATTGCCAGAACTGTGTGAGGGGTGAGGAGGGAGGTGGCAGCAGGATGGGGGACACACGGCACCCCTGTCCCTGTCTATGTCCCATCCCCTGTTCCTGTTCCTGTCCCTGTCCCTGTCTGTGTCCCTGTCCCGTCCCTGTTCCTGTCCCTGTCCCATCCCCTGTTCATGTCCCTGTCCCATCCCCTGTCCCTGTCTGTGTCCCTGTCCCTGTCCTTGTCTCCTTGTCTCCTTGTCTGTGTTCCCGTTCCTGTCCCTGTCCCACTCCCTGTCCCTGTCCCGGCACCAAGACAGAAACCAGAAAATGAGACAAACCCCAGAAAATGTGACAGGTCCCAGGGAAGGGGACAAACCCCAGACAACGGGACAAACCCCAGACAATGGGAAGGGGACCGAGCCCTGCCACCCCCGGGGACGTCACCCGCGCGCCGCCGTCCCCGCAGGTGGAACAGCTGCAAGCAGAACAAGCAAGGCGCCAACAACCGCCCGGTGAACCAGACGCCGTCCCCCGAGGGCGAGAAGCTGCACAGCGACAGCGGCATCTCCGTGGACAGCCAGAGCCTGCACGAGCAGCAGCCGCCCGGGCAGGGCACCCAGGGGCCAGGTGGGGCACCCAGGGGTGGGCACGGGGCACCCAGGGGCCAGGTGGGGCTGCTGGGACACCCTGGGGTGGGCAGGGACAATCTGGGATGGGCGGGGACACCGGGGTGAGCAGGGGCACCTAAGGATGGGCAGGGACACCCGAGGATGGGCCGGGACAATCCGGGAAGGACAGGGACACCCTGGGATGGACAGGGATGTCCTGGCGATGGATGGGGACAATCTGGGATGGGCAAGGAGGATGGACAGGGGATGGACAGGAAGGATGGGCAGGGGACACCTGGGGATGGGCAGGGACACCTGGGTAAGGTCAGGGAGGATGGACAGAGACACCCAGGTAAGGTCAGGGAGGACGGGCACAGACACCCAGGTAAGGACAGGGACAATCTGGGATGGGCACAGACACCCGGGTAATTGCAGGGAGGACGGGCACAGACACCCTGGGATGGACAGGGAGGACGGGCAGGGACACTCAGGGATGGACAGGGACAATCTGAGACGAGCACAGACACCCAGGTAAGGTCAGGGAGGATGGGCACAGACACCCTGGGATGGACAGGGACAATCTGGGACGGGCACAGACACCCAGGTAAGGTCAGGGACACCCAGGTAAGGTCAGGGACACCCAGGTAAGGTCAGGGAGGACGGGCACAGACACCCTGGGACGGGCACAGACACCCAGGTAAGCTCACAGACACCCGGGTAAGGCCAGGGAGGACGGGCACACCCCGGGCAGGCCCTCACACCGTTCCCCCTCTCTCCAGCAGCTCCCAAGGCGGACGGCAGCCCGTACTCGGCGCTGCCGGCCAGCAAGCAGGAGGAGGTGGAGAAGCTGCTGGGCAGCTCGGCCGAGGACACGTGGCGGCAGCTGGCGGGGGAGCTGGGCTACAAGGAGGAGCTGATCGAGTCCTTCACGCGCGAGGAGGCGCCGGCGCGGGCGCTGCTGGCGCACTGGGCCGGCCGCGAGTCGGCCACGCTGGACGCGCTCCTGGCCGCCCTGCGCCGCCTGCAGCGCGGCGACATCGCCGACAGCCTGGCCAGCGACTCCACCGCCACCTCCCCGGTGTGAGGGCCGGCCCGGGGGGCTGAGCCTGCCCGGGGCCGGGGGGAGGCGCCGGGGTCGCCCCCGAGCAGCTCCCAGTGCCCTGATGGCGTTGGGGGGCTCAGCCCCACTCTGATCACAAATCCCGGCACCGGGGCCGCCCCCGAGCAGCTCCCGGTGCCCTGATGGTGTTGGGGGGCTCAGCCCCACCTTGATCTCCAATCCTGGCACCGGGGGGACATGGTGGGGTCACCCCAAGCAGCTCCCAGTGCCCTGATGGCGTTGGGGGGCTCAGCCCCACTCTGATCACAAATCCCGGCACCGGGGTCACCCCGAGCAGCTCCCGGTGCCCTGATGGCGTTGGGGGGCTCAGCCCCACCTTGATCACAAATCCCGGCACCGAGAGGACATGGTGGGGTCACCCCAAGCAGCTCCCGGTGCCCTGATGGCGTTGGAGGGCTCAGCCCCACCTTGATCTCGAATCCTGGCACCGGGGGGACATGGTGAGGTCACCCCGAGCAGCTCCCGGTGCCCTGATGGCGTTGGGGGGCTCAGCCCCACCTTGATGTCGAATCCCGGCGCCGGGGGGATGTGGTGGGGTCACCCCAAGCAGCTCCCGGTGCCCTGATGGCGTTGGGGGGCCCAGCCCCACTCTGATGACAAATCCTGGCTGCAGGATGGACGGACAGATGGACACAGAGAGACCACCGTGCTCTCAGCCCTCACCTCCCCTCTCCTCCCTTCCAGCTCCTTCTCTCCCCGAGGCTCCTCTTTCTCCTGTTCCCCTCCAGCGCCCCGAAATCCGGCTGCTTTTACCCCAGAACGGGGCAAGGACGGGGCTGGGGTGCCCCAGAGCCGCTGCCCTGGGATTTGGGGGTTCAGAGGGGCTGGGGGAGCAGACCTGGCTCCCTACACTGTGAAATTCGGGGTGCGGCTGCCCCCAGCTCTGCAGGGACTTGGGGGAGCAGCCGGGACCACCCTGGACACCGAGGAACAGATTTTGGGGTGCCACGATCCCCCCGTGGGGGCTGCGGGGGACACCGAGGGGACACCGAGAGGACACTGAGGGGACACTGAAGGTGGAAAGCGCTGACCAAGTGCCTGCCCCACGGGGACACCCCCAGGGCTCCGCTCGTCCCTCCTGCCCTGTCCCCGTGTCCCCAAGCTGCAGGGACCACCTAGGCCACCCTGCCACCACTGCACTGTCCCCAAGCTGGGCCAGGCCACCCTGCCACCACTGCACTGTCCCCACCCTGCTGAAAGGGCTCCCGCTGTGCCCAGCACTGTGAAGGGCTCAGCAAATGTCCCTCTGCCCCCAGGGTGACGTTCGGGGAGGTGACATCACTCCAAGGACATTCTGGGGGTGTTTTGGCCCCAGCTGGGTGAGCTGGAGCTGCCACTGGCCTGGGGAATGTCCCTTGAGCTGCCGCCACCCTCGGGATGTCCCCTGGGCTGTCACTGGCCTGAAGGTGTCCCCTCAGTGGCCACCGGTCCGGGGAGTGTTCCCTGAGATGCCACCAAGCTTCTGGCAATGTCCCCAAAGCCAGGTGTGGCCGTCCCTCCCCTCTGGATTCATCCCAAAATTCCTCCCTGAAGGCAAAATGGGATTTTCCCAGAACGGGATTTTTCCCAGAACAGAATTTTCGAATTGGAACTTTCCCAGAACAGAATTTTCCCAGAATGGGATTTTCCCAGAATTGGAACTTTCCCAGAACGGGATTTTCCCAGAACGGGATTTTTCCCAGAACGGGATTTTCCCAGAACGGGATTTTCCCAGAATAGAATTTTCCCAGAATGGGATTTTTCCAGAACGGGATTTTTCCCAGAACGGGATTTTCCCAGAATGGGATTTTTCCAGAATAGAATTTTCCCAGAATGGGATTTTTCCAGAACTGAATTTTCCCAGAACGGGATTTTTCCCATAACAGGATTTTTGCAGAATGGGATTTTTCCCAGAACGGGATTTTCCCATAACAGGATTTTTCCCAGAACGGGATTTTTCCAGAACGGGAATTTTCCCAGAACAGGAATTTTTCCAGAACGGGAATTTTCCCAGAACGGGATTTTTCCCAGAACGGAATTTTTCCCAGAACGGGATTTTTCCCACAACGGGATTTTCCCAGAACGGGAATTTTCCCAGAACGGGATTTTTGGGCCCTCCCAGAGGAGAGATCTGTAAATAGGATTTGGTGTTTGACCCAGCGCTTGGTGTCACCTCCTTGGGGACAGCCCTGTCCCCTCCCCAATTCCAACTGGGAATTCCCATCCCAACCCTTTGCCCCCCCCTCGTTTCTGGCCTTAAAGACTCCATGGGGAGGCCCCAAAATCCCACAGCAGGGTTGGGATGATCCCGGCAGAGCTTGGAGTCTCCAGGGCTGGAGCGGCTTCCATGGGATTCCAGATCCTCCAGAACCTTCTGGAAATTTCCCTCCCATTGTGCTCTGGGTGATGGAGAACCCAGGTCGGGATTTGGGAGATTCCAGCACCCAGATCCAGAAAATTCTGGAAATTTCCTTGCATTCTGGTGATGGAAAACCCAGGCTGGGATCTGGCAGATTCCAGCACCCAGATCCAGAAAATTCTGGAAATTTCCTTGCATTCTGGTGATGGAGAACCCAGGCTGGGATTTGGGGGATTCCAGCACTCAGATCGCCAGAATTTTCTGGAAATTTCCCTCCCATTGCATTCTGGATGATGGAGAACTAGGCTGGGATCTGGCAGATTCCAGCATCCAGATCCTCCGGAACCTTCTGGAAATTTGCTTGCATTCTGGTGATGGAAAACCCAGGCTGGGATTTGGGGGATTCCAGCACCCAGATCCCCTGGAATCTTCTGGAAATTTCCCTCCCATTGTTCTCTGGGTGATGGAGAACCAGGCTGGGATTTGGGGGATTCCATCCGAGATCCTTTGGGAAGAGCCTCCCCTGGCTGGATGGGCTGAAAATCCCAAATCCAAGTCCCAAACTCCTCCCACCACCCAAATCCAAGGAAATTTGCCCCAAATTTCCAACCCCCGGCTCCTGCCAGACCGAGCCACAAAACGGGATGGATTTGGGATGGATTCGGGGTGAATTTGGGGAATGGATTTGGGATTCATCTGGAATGGATTTGGGATGAATTTGGGGGACGAGTTTGGGACGGATTTGGGATGGATTTAGGGGATCCATTTGGGATTAGTCTGGAATGGATTTGGGATGGATTCAGGATGGATTTGGGGTGAATTTAGGCTTCAGGATTTGGCATGAATTTTGGATTAATTTGGGGTGGATTTGGCATGAATTTTGCATGAACTCGGGATGGATTTTGGGTGAATTTGGCATCAATTTGGGATGGATTTGAGATAGAGTTTTGGATTCATTCAGGATGGATTTGAGATGAATTTTGGATTATTTTGGGATGAATTCCACCACTGGCCGCCTTCAGGTGGCTCCCATTGCTCTGGGATTTTTGGAAAGCGACCCCAGGACAAGCTGAGGGCGCCGGGATCGAGGCGCCCAAACCCAAACTGAATTTCCTGGCACAGCCAGCCCAGCCCAGCCTCTCCCGCTGGGAATTCCGTTCCTCAGGACATCCCCGCCTCACCCTCAGGTTTTCATAGCCATGGGAAGGGATTTCAGCACCCCCAAATCTCAAAAATCAGATTTTTCAGCGCCGAGGGAAGGGGGGACAAACTCAGCATCCAAAGAGGAGCCGGGGGGCTGCCTCAAACCCCCCCTGAGCTGCGGGGGCGGGGGGAAATGGAAATAAAACTCCAAAAACGCCAAAAACAACCCCAAAGCCAGGAGGGCAACCCAAGCCAAAGCCAGAGCTCGTTTCGTGTCGTACCAAGCGCGTGTGTTGCTCCACTCCCCACTCTGTAACTCCAGGGCCGATTTCGTAGGAATAGAAGGATTTGGGGAGGGTCTGGGGGGGTCTGGGGGCAGCATGAGCCCGGGGGGATGCACGGGGGAGGCCCGGGGGGGTGGAATGTGTCCGTGTGTATCCTTGGGATGCCAATAAAGAGCATCGTTGTCATCGTCCCGCTCATTTCTTCCTGATCTCCCCCCCCCCCCCAAAAAAAACCTGGGAATCCAGGACGGGGGAAAAGCCCTCAGCGCCTTCCTGAGGGGATTTTCACTGTTTCCCATTCTGGTCCCAAATCGCTGAGTTCCCAGGGCGGGAAAAGCAGGAAACGAGCTGGGCTTCGTGTGTGGGATTTGGGGACAGCAGATTTATGGGGAGAGAGGAGGAGAAAAAAAAAAAAAAGGGAAAATTTGGAATAAATCTGGAAAGGGGCCTGATGTTGTCGTGGGCTGGGGGAAACCCCTGGAAAAGCTCCTTCCCCTTTTTAATGGGGCTCTGGGGAGGGCCAGGGCTGCTGAACCCCACATCTGAACCCCACATCTGAACCCCACATCTGAACCCCACATCTGCTGCCAGGGGGGGACAGGGCCGGATCCCCGCTGGATCCACCGGGAAAAATCCCAAACCCGAACCCGGGGCCTGGGAAAATGCAGCAATGGCTGGGAAAAACCGGGAAAAATTCCAAATAAAACTCGGCAGAGGAGCTTTTCATTCAAACCCCCCATGGGGAGCTGAGAGCTTCCTTTGGAGTGGGAACGCGATGGGAAAGGAAATCTGGGAAGGGAAAAGCGGGAAGGGAAAAGTGGGAAAGGGAAATCTGGCATGAGAAGTGGGAAGGGAAAAGTAGGAAGGGAAATCTGGGAAAGGAAAACTGGGAAGGGAAAACAGGGAAGGAAAAAGCGGGAAGGGAAAACTGGGAAAGAAAATCTGAGAAGGGAAAAGCGGGAAGGGAAAGCAGGAAGGGAAAGCAGGAAGGGAAAACTGGGAAAGGAAAAGCAGGAAAGGAAAAGCAGGAAAGGAAAAGCAGGAAAGGAAAAGCAGGAAAGGAAATCTGAGAAGGGAAAAGCGGGAAGGAAAAAGCAGGAAAGGAAAAGCAGGAGGGGAAATTTGGGAAGGGAAAACTGGGAAAGAAAATCTGAGAAGGGAAAAGCGGGAAGGGAAAAGCGGGAAAGGCGAATCGGGAAGAGAAAGCTGGACTCCCCAGGGAGCAGCAGCGGCTCCGGCCCAGCTGCAGCCGCCGATCCCAAATCTCCCGGAATCTCCTCCCCCGTTTCCCGCAGGTTTCCCCGGTTTCCATCCCGGTTTTTGGGGCGCAGCTCCTGCAGGGGGGGGGGGGGTTTGGAGCCGATCCCGATCCCGACGGGGTTCCCGGGCAGGATCAGCCCCCCCGATCCCCCGAGGCCCGATCTGCCTCCCAGATGGAGCCGCATTCCCCGGTAATGGGAAGCAGTCGGGCAAAGGGCGCTGCTCCATCCCCGGGCCCAGCTGCGGCCCAGGACTTTCCAAAATATCCCGAGGGAAACCAATCCCGGCACGGGAGAGCCCTTTAACCCTTCCGGGACCCTCGGGACCCCTTTAACCCTTCCGGGACCCTCGGCAGAGCCGGGAATGCCGCCCCAGCCCCCCCTGGAAGGGATTTAATTCCAATTTCCTCTCTGCGGTTGGAGCTGAGCCTTTAATCCCCCCCAGCAATGGGGTCGCGGCCCTGGCACCGCCCCCCGCTCCCAATTCCCGATCCCGGCCCTTCCCAGTCCGGACTGGGAGCGACTGGGACGGGCCGGGGTCGGTCTGGGGGTCCCCTGGGGAAGGGAACCGGCCCCAGCCCAGCCTGGATCCCCCCGGGATGGGGGAAAGCCCCAAAGAGCCTCAATTCCCACCCGGGATGGGCACGGAGGGATTTGGGGTCCGGAGGGATTTGGGGTCCAAAGGGATTTGGGATTTGCAGGGATTTGGGACCCAGAAGTATTTGGGGTCTGGAGGGATTGGATTTGGGATCTGGAATGATTTGGGATCTGGAGGGATTTGGGATTTTTAGGTTCCTAAACCTTCCAGGATCCAGAGGGATTTGGGATCTGGGAGGATTTGGGATCCAGAAGGATTTGGAGTCAGGAGGGATTTGGGTTCTGGAGGGATTTGGGGTCCAGAGGGATTTGGGATTTGGAGGGATTTGGGACCCAGAAGTATTTGAGGTCTGGAGGGATTGGATTTGGGATCTGGAATGATTTGGGATCTGGAGGGATTTGGGATTTTTAGGTTCCTAAACCTCCTGGGATCCAGAGGGATTTGGGATCTGGGAGGATTTGGCATTGGGAGAGATTTGGGGTCTGGAGGGATTTGGGACTGGGAGGGATTTGGGATTTTTAGGTTCCTAAACCTCCCAGGATCCAGAAGGATTTGGGATCTGAGAGCATTCGAGATCCGGAGGGATTTCTCCTGCTTTCCTTCCCCAAGCCGCCCTTTGGGGTGTGAGGGGTGAAACTCCAGGGAATTCCCTTGGAATGGTCCCCCCAGGGCTCCCAAACCCCATACCCAGTTCAGGAACCCCAATCCCGGTTTAGGAACCCCAATCCCAGTTCAGGAACCCCAGTCCCGGTTCAGGAACCCCAGTCCCGGTTCACGAACCCCAATCCTGGTTTAGGAACCCCAATCCCGGTTCAGGAACCCCAATCCCGGTTCAGGAACCCCAATCCCGGTTCAGGAACCCCAGACCCAGTTTTGGAACCCCAATCCTGGTTCAGGAACCCCAATCCCAGTTTAGGAACCCCAGACCCAGTTTTGGAACCCCAATCCCAGTTCAGGAACTCCCGGGAGGTTCAGGAACCCCAATCCCGGCTCAGGAACCCCAATCCCGGCTCAGGAACCCCAATCCCAGTTTTGGAACCCCAATCCCGGTTCGGGAACCCCAATCCCGGTTCAGGAGCCCCAGTCCCGGCTCAGGAGCCCCCAGGCTGCACCCCACTGCACCCCAGTAAATCCAGGTGGGCTCCTCTGTGTGGGGACGGACCCGGCGCTCCCGGAGCCACCTGGAAAAGGAGAATTTTGAGGATTTTCCCAGGAAAAGTTCCCTGCTCTGCTTCCCCCACACCTCCCACGCTCGGAGAGAGCCGAGGAAAATCCGGCTGCACCTGGCGGGGAGGGATGGACGGGGGGAAATGTGGGAATTGCAGGAGGATGTGGGAATTGGGGGAAATGTGGGAATTGCAGGGGGAAATGTGGGAATTCTGGGGAATGTGGAAATTTGGGGAATGTGGGAATTGGGGGAAATGGGAGAATTGCAGGGGGGAAATGGGAGAATTGCAGGGGGGAAATGGGAGAATTGCAGGGGGGATGTGGGAATTTTAGGGGGGGAATATGGGAATTCTAGGGGGGTGTAAGAATTGCAGGAGGATGTGGGAACTGGGGAAGTTTGTGGGAATTCTGAGGGGATGTAGGAATTCCAGAGGATGTGGGAATTGGGGAAATTTGCGGGAATTCTGAGGGGATGTGGGAATTTGGGGAGGGATGTGAGAATTCTGGGAGGGGATATGGGAATTCTGGGAGGGGATGTGGGAATTCCAGAGGAATGTAGGAATTTGGGGGAAGATGTGGGGATTTTAGGGGGGGGAATGTGGGAATTCCAGAAGGATGTGAGAGCTTGGGGGGGATGTGGGAATTCTGAGGGATATGGGAATCGGGGGAAATGTGGGAATTCGGGGGAAATGTGGGAATTCTGGGGGGGCATGCAGGGCCAGGACTGGGATCCGTTATCCTTTGGGAAGGATCCCGACCCCCCCAATTCCCTGGAATGGGATCCCCGGATCTGCAGACGGACCCCGGCTGGATTTCTGTGGGAATCGGGGCTCAGGACGGGATTTTGTGGCAATTCCGAGGCTGGAAGGAGCTGGGAGGGCTTTTCCCCGGATTTGTGCCGGAAGGGAAAAATCCCGGAGCTTTTCGGCAGGAAAACCATCCCAGCTGAGGCCCAGGGAAAAGCTGCTGCGTTTTAGCGCTCCATAAATCCCTCGCAGGCCGGGATCATCCCGGGAAATCATCACCTCCTCCCAAACAAAGCCCAGCACCGGCACCACGAGGAAACCTTATCGCCATTTCCCTCCCCGGGGGAGCTTTTGGGGGAACATTCCCAGAATCGGAGATTCCAGCAGCTGACGCTTCCCCGCTCCCTGTCAGCTGCGGGGGGCTCGGATTGCCGGGGGAAAGGAAGGGACAAAGGGATCGCAGCTCCCTAAAAACCCGAGGAAATGGGGCCGAAATGGAAACCCGGCGTGGTGCTGGCCAGAAAAACCCCAAAGAGGGGGAAAAGCGGGGGAAAAGAGCGGATCCAGGGGCTCCCCGGGCTCGGATCCCGCGTTTGGGGGAGAGGAGAGGGAAAAACGGGAGCAGGGAGGGGATGGACGGGGCTGGGAACCCCGCGGGATGCTGGAGTTTTGGGGCGTCCCCTTTTCCCCATTCCCGGGGATCCAATCCCTGGGAATGTCCTGGGAGCCTGGCCGAGCTCTGCTGAGAATTCCCAGAGAGGGAATTTGGGATTCTTCCCTTTCCCAGCGAGGGAATATTGGAATTCTCCCTTTCCCAGTGAGGGAATTTTCCCTTTCCCGGGCAGGGAATATTGGAATTCTCCCTTTCCCAAGGAGGAAATTCTCCCTTTCCCAGGCAGGAAATATTGGAATTCTCCCTTTCCCAAGGAGGAAATTTTCCCTTTTCCAGGCAGGGAATTTTGGAATTTTTTCTTTGGGGGGAATTTTCCCTTTCCCAGCGAGGGAATATTGGAATTCTCCCAAGGAGGGAATTTTCCCTTTCCCGGGCAGGGAATATTGGAATTCTCCCTTTCCCAAGGAGGGAATTTTCCCTTTCCCAGCGAGGGAATATTGGAATTCTCCCTTTCCCAGGCAGGGAATATTGGAATTCTCCCTTTCCCAAGGAGGGAATTTTCCCTTTCCCGGGCAGGGAATATTGGAATTCTCCCTTTCCCAGGCAGGGAATATTGGAATTCTCCCTTTCCCAGGCAGGGAATATTGGAATTCGCCCTCTCCCCGCTCCCGGGCCCGTAATTGGCTCGGGATTGATCGGAGCCATTTCCCGGCAATGCCTCGGGGATAAATCCTGCGGGATCGACGGCTGCCCCGAGCAATGCCCGGGAATTCTGCTGCCCTCAGCAGGATTTGAACAGCCGCTCATTAATCCCGAATCCCTGCTAATTAACCCTGCCCAATCCCGTATTCCTGCTATTTAACCCTGCTCAATCCCGAATCCCTGCTAATTAACCCTGCCCAATCCCGTATCCCTGCTAATTAACCCTGTGCAATCCCGAATCCCCGCTAATTAACCCTGCTCAATCCCGAATCCCCGCTAATTAACCCTGTCCAATCCCCAATCCCCGCTAATTAACCCTGTCCAATCCCCAATCCCTGCTAATTAACCCTGTCCAATCCCCAATCCCTGCTAATTAACCCTCCCCAATCCCCAATCCCTGCTAATTAACCCTGCCCGGCTCCTGGGCTTGGATCCCCGGGGGTTTCACAGGGATGGATCCCGGATTTGGGATTCACCTTCCCACCCCAAACCATCCTGCCAGGACCCTCCGGAGGAGGAGGAGGAGGCTCCGGAGAAGGTTCCAGAGGCTCTGCTCCGTCCATCTGTCCTTCCGTGCGGCGGTATCGCCTTCCCCGCGGGCAGAGCTCCCAGCCCGGGGGCGGCGGCGCGGGATGGATGGGAAAGGCAGCTGGACACAGCCCCGGAGGTCCTGGAAGGAGCCCGAGGAGGAGGAGGAGGAGGAGGAGCAGGTCCCTGCGCCAGGAATGGATAGCCCAGCCGGGCCTGGAGTCTGGGAAAGCGCTCAGCTCCGTCCCAGCTCATCCCAGTTCCATCCCAGTTCATCCCAGCCCCATCCCATCTCATCCCAGCTCCATCCCAGTTCGTCACAGCCCCATCCCAGTTCATCCCAGCCCCATCCCAGTTCATTCCAGTTCCATCCCCCCGGGACATTCCCACTCCTCACTCCTACCCAAATCCGTCCCATTTTCCCACCCGCCCCTATGGGATGGGCGTGGGGAGGCTCTGGCAGCACCCAGATCAAAACCCTGGGTGAATCCCACTGGAAATCCCATTCCCACTGAAAGTCCCGTGTGAATGCTGATAAAAATCCCGTTGTGACTGAAAATCCTGATAAAATCCCATTCCCACTGAAAATCCAATGTGAATGCTGATAAAAATCCCGTTGTGACTGAAAATCCCAAATGAATTCTGATGAAATGCCATTCCCACTGAAAATCCTGAGTGAATCCCGGTTAAAATCCCGTTGTGACTGAAAATCCCGAGTGTATCCCAATAAAATCCCATCCCCAGTGAAAAACCTGAGTGAATCTAAATAAAAATCCCATTGTGACTGAAAATCCCAAGTGAATCCCAATAAAATCCCATTCCCACTGAAAATCCTGGGTGAATCCCAATAAAATCCCATTCCCACTGAAAATCCTGATAAAATCCCATTCCCACTGGAAATCCCGAGTGAATCCCAATAAAATCCCATTCCCACTGAAAATCCTGATAAAATCCCATTCCCATTGAAAATCCTGGGTGAATCCAATTAAAATCCCACTGTGACTGGAAATCCTGAGTGAATCCCAATAAAATCCCATTCCCACTGAAAATCCTGAGTGAATCCTAATAAAATCCCATTTCCACTGAAAATCCTGGGTGAATCCAAATAAAATCCCACTGTGACTGGAAAACCTGCATGAACCCCAATAAAATCCCATTCCCACTGAAAATCCTGAGAGAATCCTGATAAAAACCCATTCCCACTGGAAATCCCGGGTGAACCCCAATAAAATCCCATTCCCGCTGGAAATCCCGGGTGAATCCCACCACAATCCCACTCCCTCGGCATTCCCGGCTCCGGGGGCGCTGCAGAAGCTCCGTGAATTCCAAAGGGGGAGCGAATTCCGGGATCAGCGGCGCTCCCGGGACACCGAGCCCGTGGAAATTGGGATTATTGGGGGCGAGGGTGGCCCTGGCAGAGCTCCCAGCTCGGGGCCACCCAGAGCTCCGGGCCCCTGGTGAGGATTCCCAACCCTCTGGAAGCGCCTGGAGACCCCCGGGGAATGGAGCACGGAGTGACCGGAGAGTCCCAGCCCTGCCCCGGGGGTGGGAGGGAAACATCCCAAAAATATCCTGAAACGGCTCAGAACATCCCGGAAACATCCCAGAACATCCAAAAAAATGTCTCGAAAACATCTTAAACATCCCCAAAATATCCTGAAACATCTCAGAGCAGCACAAAAATGTCTCAAAACATCCCAGAACCATCAAAATAATGTCTCAAAACCATCCCAAAACCATTCCAAAACATCCCAAGAACATCCCAAAACCATCCCAGAACATCCAGAAAATGTCTCAAAACCATCCCAAAACCATTCCAAAACATCCCAAAAACATCCCAAAAATATCCTCAAACATCTCAGAGCAGCCCAAAAATGTCTCAAAACATCCCAGAACCATCAAAAAAAATGGCCCAGAACGATCCCAAAACATCCCAAAAACCATCCCAAAAACATCCTAAAACCACCCCGGAACATCCCAAAAACATCCCAAAAATATCCTCAAACATCTCAGAGCAGCACAAAAATGTCTTAAAACATCCCAGAACCATCAAAAAAATGTCTCAGAATGATCCCAAAACATCCCAAAAACCATCCCAGAACATCCAAAAAAAACCATCCCAGAACCTCCAAAAAATGTCTCAAAACGGTCCCAGAAATGTCTCAAAACATCCCAAAAACATCCCAGAGCATCCCAAAAATTTCCTAAGACACCCAGAGACACCCCAAAAACATCCCAAAACATCCCAAAACCACCCCCAAAGTATCCTGAAAATATCCCAGAGCATCCCAAAAAACATACCAGAACATCCCCAAAACAACACAGAACATCCCAAAAATATCCCAAAACGTCCCAAAAACATCCTAAGACATCCAAAGACACCCCAAAACCACCCCAAAAACATCCCAGAACATCCCAAAAATATCCCAAAGCGTCCCAAAAACATCTCAAAAACATCCCAGAACATCACTAAAATCATCCCAATGCATCCTAAAAACATCCCAAAACAACCCAAAAACGTCCCAAAAATATTCCAAAACATCCCAAAACTACCCCAAACCTTCCCAAAACATTCCAGCCCAGAGCCAGGCCTCCCAAACGCCCTCCCCCCATCCTTAATTAGCCCGGCGTTAATTAGGGAGCGCGGCCGTTCCCGGGGAGCGCGGCCAAGGCCGGGTTTGGGACGCGCTCTCGGCTCCCGGGGGATTTTCCCCGTTTGTTTTTGTGGGATTTTTTCCGCCGCCCCGGCCCCGCAGATTCCGTTCCCTCCCGTCCAACCCCTGGGCCGGGATCCTAAAAATATCCCTGATTATCCCCAGAAGATTCCCCGCCCCATTTCCCAGCCCTGGGGCTGTTCCTCCTTCCCAGCCCCGACCTCCCAGATCCTGGTCCTGGATCCAAAGGGGTTCGGAGCAGCCGCGGGCGTTTGGCCACGCTGGGTGTTGTCCCTGGAGACCCAAACCCCAAATCCCAAATCCCCTGGAAACCCAAATCCCCCTGGAGGGACCCAAACTCTTCCTGTAAGGACCCAAATCTCCCTTGGAAGGACCCAAATTCCCCTGGAAAAGACACAAATCCCTCTTGGAAGGATCCAGATCATCCTGGAGGGACCCAAATCCCCCTGGAAGGACCCAAATCCCCCCTGGAGGGACCCAAATTTCCCCTGGAAGGACCCAGAAGGGGATCCTGGCCCACAGCTCCTGCTGGTGGAAGCATTGGGAATTCTGTGGAGAGAACATTGGGAATTCTCTGGGGGAAACATTGGGAATTCACTGGTGAAAACATCGGGAACTGGCTGCTAAAAAATCAGGAATTCTCTGGTGAAACGTTGGGAATTGGCTGGTGAAGCATCAGGAATTCTCTGGTAGAACATCAGGAATCTCTCGGTGAAAACACTGGGAATTGACTGGTGGAAAAATCAGGAATTCTCTGGTGAAACACCAGGAATTCCTTGGTGAAAACATTGGGGATTCACTGGTGAGAACATCAGGAACTGGCTGGTGGAAACATTGGGAATTCCTTGGTGAAACATTGGGAATTGGCTGGTGGAAAAACCGGGAATTCTCTGGTAAAACATTGGGAATTCACTGGTGAGAACATCAGTAATTCACTGGTGAAACATCGGGAATTGGCTGGTGAGAACATTGGGAATTCTCTGGTGGAAACACTTGGGATCCTCTGGTGAGAACATCGGGAATTCTCTGGGGAAAACACTGGGAATTCTCTGGTGGAAACATTGGGATCCTCTGGTGGAAAAATGAGGAATTCTCTGCTGAAACACCGGGAATTCTCTGGTGAGTACATCAGAAACTGGCTGGTGAACCATCAGGAATTGGCTGGTGAACCATCAGGAATTCTCTGGTATCACATCAGGAATTCTCTGGTGAACCATCAGGGATTCTCCGGTGAACCATCAGGGATTCTCCGGTGAACCATCAGGAATTCTCTGTTGAACCATTGGGAATTCTCTGGTATCACATCAGGAATTCTCCGGTGAACCATCAGGAATTCTCTGGTATCACATCAGGGACTGGCTCTGTCCCCGCGGGAAGCTCCGGCGGCCGGAGCAGCACAAAGGACAAAGAGGAGCCCCCGACGGCGGCGACGGGCCCTGGGTCACATCCCGGCCCTGAAAGGTCCCTTTGTCCCCATCGGGCGCCGGGAGCGTCCCGGGAGCGCCGGGAAGGAGCCCGGAGGGGCCGGGGGGGCTCGGCCGGGGCCCCGAGGGTCCCAAATGCCCCCGGAGCCGCTCTGGGATGCCAGAACTGCGGTGATGGCCCGGATTTGGGGTGCCGGACACGGTATTGGGGTGTCAGACACGGTATTGGGGTGCCAGCCCTGATTTGGGGTGCCGGACACGATATTGGGGTGTCAGACCCGATATTGGGGGTGCCAGCCCTGATTTGGGGTGCCAGACATGGTATTGGGGTGCCAGCAGAGATTTTGGGGTGCGGGACACGATATTGGGGGGCTAGCCCAGATTTGGGGTGCCAGACACGATATTGGGGTGTCAGACCCGATATTGGGGTACCCGCCCTTATTTGGGGTGCTAGACACGGTATTGGGGTGCCAGCTAAGATTTTGGGGTACCCGCCCTTATTTGGGGTGCTAGACACGGTATTGGGGTGCCAGACACGGTATTGGGGTACCCGCACAGATTTTGGGGTGCCAGACCCGATATTGGGGTGCCAGCCCAGATTTGGGATGCCAGACCCGATTTTGGGGTGCCCGCCCAGATTTTGGGGTGCCCGCCCAGATTTTGGGATTCTAACCCAGATTTTGGGATTCTAACCCAGATTTTGGCATACCCGTCCAGATTTTGGGGTACCTGCACAGACTTTGGGGTTTCAGATCCGATTTTGGGATTCTAACCCAGATTTTGAGGCGCCCGCCCAGATTTTGGGGTGCTCGCCCTGGTTTTGGGATTCTGACCCAGATTTTGGGATTTTAACCCAGATTTTGGGGTGCCGGCCCAGATTTTGTGATTGCGACCCAGATTTTGGCGTAGCCACACTGATTTTGGGGTTCCGGCTGAGATTTTGAGTTACCCGCACAGATGTTGGGTTTCCAGCCCAGATTTTGTGTTTCCAGCCCCCCATGGCCACCCCGGATTTGGGATCCCACCCCTCCGAAGGAACGCGCCCCTGTGGCAGCCCCGGCCTGGGCCGCAGCCAGGCGCTTCTGGGATGGATTCCCGCAGAAATTCCCGCTGTCCCGGGGAGGTCCGCGATGTTTTTCTCTCCTTTTCCTCTCTCCCATCCCAGACGGGCTCTGGCATCAGCTGGGCTCGGCTCGGGTTTCACCCTCCGCCCGTTCCCAGCGAGGGGAGCTCGGGAAAATCGCACGGAGCCAAGGCCGGGAATGTGGGAGAGTGAAATTCCCGCTGAAATGGGGGAGAAATCCAGTGAAATTCCCGCTGAAATGGGGAAATTCAGTGAAAATCCCACTGAAATGGGGCAGGGAAATCCAGTGAAATTCCCACTGAAATGGGGGAGGGAAATCCAGTGAAATTCCCACTGAAATGGAGGGAAAATCCAGTGAAATTCCCTCTGAAATTGGGGAGGGAAATCCAGTGAAATTCCCACTGAAATGGGGGAAAATTCACTGAAAATCCCACTGAAATGGAGGGAAAATCCAGTGAAATTCCCATTGAAATGGAGGGAAAATCCAGTGAAATTCCCATTGAAATGGGGGGAAAATCCAGTGAAATTCCCACTGAAATGGGGGAAAATCCAGTGGAATGGGGAGATTCCTGATGGAAATGGGGAAATTCCTGCTGGAAATGGGGAAATTCCTACTGGGATTGGGGATTCCCACTTGAATTAGAAGATTCCCATTGGAACTGGGAGATTCCCACTGGAAATGGGAAATTCCTGCTGGAATGGGGAGATCCCTGTTGAAATTGGGATATTCCCACTGGAATTGGGAGATTCCCATTGGAATTGGGAGATTCCTGTTGAAATTGGGATATTCCCACTGGAATTGGGAGATTCCCACTGGAATTGGGAGATTCCCACTGGAATTGTGGAGATTCCCATTGGAATTGGGGAGATTCCTGTTGAAATTGGGATATTCCCACTGGAATTGGGATATTCCCACTGGAATTGGGAGATTCCCACTGGAATTGGGAGATTCCTGTTGGAATTGTGGAGATTCCCATTGGAATTGTGGAGATTCCTGCTTGAATTTGGCTCCAACGGCACCAATTCCCTCAGCCCCAGCCCCTGGGGAGTGGGAAAAATGAGGAAAACTTCCCAAAATCCATAAAACCCCCGGGGGAAGGATGGACATCTCAGAGCGATCAGCCTGGAACAGCTCGTGTCCCATCCTGGGATTAATTGGATTAATTACCCGGGTTAATCACGGCTGAATCAGCTCTGGGACACCGATCCCAATTTTTACCTGGAAAAACCATTCCTGGCCTCATCCCAGCACAACCGGGGGCAGGAAGCTCCATTTTCCAGCCATGAAAATTCCATTTTTTCCCATGGAATTGGGGCTTTTCCCTGCCCTGCTGTGGGTCCTGGCCGCCCCCCGCTGTCCCCTCAAAGGGTTCCCGATATTTTGATGTTTTTCCCCAAGAAAATCCCCAAGATTTTCCCTGAATTCCCAGCTCGGGGAGCTGCCAGGCCTCGGACAGATGTTTTCCATAAATAACCAAACAAGGAGTGCACGGGAACGGGGGAAGCAAATCCAATTAGGCTGGAGAAATTCTCTGGAAAGGGGCTGTGCTTTAATCAGCTCCGTATCAAAATAACAGATTTTAGCCCCAAATTCCTCCCTTTTTCCAGACAAAGCCTGGCTGGGAGCGTGTA